>CAMZMU010000043.1:34231389-34415363 GCA_947311845.1 Poa pratensis
CTGCAAAAAGGATGGTTTTTTTTGGCTTGTTAAAAACAAATCATTACGCACATTCCAAATCGTCCACATAACAACACATACTCCCACTCTAATGCTTTAGGTCTGCCTTTGCAAGCCCTTTTAGCCAGTTCCAAACAAGTTTGATATATTTTTCGGCGGAGTTTAAATTAAAAGACATATGTACCACTCTCCAAACTATTTTAGTTAGTGGACATTCAAAGAAAAGGTGCTGTATATAGATCATCTTTATCACAGAAACAACAACTTTTGTTTCCATTCCAATTCCTTTTAGCAAGGTTATCTTTTGTTAAGATCACTTTATGGTAAAGAAACCACATGAAAATCTTAATTTTCGGTGGCACTTTAATCTTCCAAATATATTTCCTTAGGAAACTAGTTTGACCGTTCAAAAGATCCAGGTACATAGATTTTACTGTAAACATGCCGGAGTTCGTTAATCTCCACACAAAGATCGTCTTGTTCATCCGTGAGATTAACCTGCATCAATCTTTCAACCAAGTGTAGCCAGTTTCCAATGGTCGATTACTTGGTTGCTTATGCTTTTTTTTCCAGCATTCTCCGACCCGATAGAAAGCTAGCTAGCTTAGCACAGGGATTTGTAGCAATCCTATAGGGTAATAGATAGTACACGCGTGGGTCGGCGCGTGGGAGCGTGTGATTTGTTCTAGAGTCTTATGTTAACTCGGTTCTTGGACTGGAACTGGAGTGGCCGCACGCAGCATCTCGATGCAGTGACAGTGTGACACTTGTATCTGAAACGAGATGTTGAAATGTGATCTAGAGGGATGAATGGCATAAGGTTATTTTGTCCTCCGGAGATGCTACTAGGTGAGATGAGGACGGGATGACAACTTTCTGACAGGGCACGTAGAAAAGCATTACTTCGTTGTACACATTGTTCACTGCCGCTGTAATGTGGGCCATCCGCTTTTCCCATTGCCGAAAATGCCAATGGTCTAGAGGGGAATCAGAGCTGTAGGGGTTCTAGAGAAAAAGCTATATCAGCAGACAGCAGTTAGCAAGCAATCGTCTGGGTATTCCGTGTATTGAATTTATTTGGATTGGAGGATTTTGAAAACATAGGAATAGTAAAAAAAAAGGCAGAATTAAGATGTTAGGTGAAGTGGTTTCCCATAGGATTGTAAACACAAGATTTTACAACAGTTGTCTTTGGATGATGCACAAGAATTACACACAGAAATTTTGGAGGATCGATAAAAGAGTAGAGATAGAGTGAAAATGGATTAGACTTATGAAAGAAAAATTAAAATGAGATTTGATCTCATGCTGAGAATCCTATGGATTGGGGGGCATATGAATAGATTCCATAGGAACTTGTAGCTCCAATCATATGATCCAAAGGTTTTCATAGGAAAAAATTCATAGGATTCAAATTTTCCAAAATTCATACAATCCAAAGAGGCCGTGAGCATTTTTCCTGAAGAAATGATCTCCGAATAAATTACTTAATGGACAATTACTTGGTCGCCTATGCTAATTTCTGCTGTATTTGCCAGACCAATATATATTGTCAACACAGGGATTTGTATGAATCCTAGTGAGATTATTACAAAACGGTTATTGATAGTGCAAGCGTGTATCGGTAGATGAAAGGGACGGTGCCAGACGACAAGGGTCGCATGGGTCGGCGCGTGTGGGTGTGTGATTTGTTCTAGAGTCTTGCGTTAATTATAATCAGGGCACTTGAGCTCGGTTCCTGAACTGGAACTGGAGTGGCCTCATCTACCGAGAGTTTGTCTGTCTCTGTAGACCGCCGCGTGTTCCGGAGCTTGTCTCAGGAGTTCATGCATCTATAGGAATTAGTATAGTAATTAAAGGGTCTATTTGGCACGATATTCCAAACCTGATGCGATGCAGCAACAGATCCTGTGATAGGCAATGTTGCAGTATGATCCTGCGAAATTTCTGAGCATATAGCTAAGCTGAAACATGGACTCTGAATCTCTGGTAATTGACTCAGCTTTCGTGTTCTTTTTGGTGTGGATAACTGACTCTGAAATTGCCTAATATTCCAACATAATGGACAATTACTCGGTCGCCTATGCTAATTTGCACTGTATTTCCCAGACCAATATATATTGTCAACACAGGGATTTGTATGAATCCTAGGGAGATTATTGCAAAACGGTTATTGATAGTGCGAGCGTAGATCGGTAGATGAATGGGACGGTGCCAGACAAGGGTCGCATGGGTCGGCGTGTGGGTGTCAGGGTGTGTGATTTGTTCTAGAGTCTTGTGTTAATTATACTAGACTTATTATCAGGGCACTTGAGCTCGGTTCCTGAACTGGAACTGGAGTGGCCGCACGCAGCATCTCGATGTCCTCATCTGCGCATGCCGGGAGTTTGTCTGTCTCTGTAGACCGCCGCGTGTTCCGGAGCTTGTCTCAGAAGTTCATGCATCTCTAGGAATTAGTATAGTAATTAAAGGGTCTATTTGCCACGATATTCCAAACCTGATGCGATGCAGCAACAGATCCTGTGATAGGCATTGTTGCAGGACGATCCTGTAAAATTTCCGAGCATATAACTAAGCTGAAACATGGGCTCTGCATCTCTGATAACTGACGAAGCTCTCGTGTTCCTTTTGGTGTGGATGCAGTCCGGCTGCTGCAAGCCGCCGTCGGTGTGCGGGTTCGGCTACGTTAGCCCGACGGTGTGGACGAACCCGGCGCGCCCCGCCGCCGACCGGGACTGCGGGCTGTGGAGCAACGACCCGGCGCAGCTGTGCTACGAGTGCGAGTCGTGCCGCGCGGGCCTCCTGGCGACGCTGCGCAGCCAGTGGCACAAGGCCAACATCGCCCTCGTCGTCGCCACCGTCTCCTCGTCTTCCTCTACCTCGTCGGCTGCAGCGCCTATAAGAACGCGCACGCCGCCGCCATCTACCGCCGCTACAAGTGGTGAGAGATCACCAGAACGCCCATTGCCAATTTGCCGATGTAATATCTTCTATTTAGTAGCTTGGTAAGGTAGGTGGACAACAAAACTTCAGCGGGGTTCAGAGTGATGAACCAGCTGACCATGCATGTTCCGTTGCGATTCTGGGTGAGAGATGCGTGCACTGTTGGTGTTGTAGTTTGCTGTAGAATGTGTACTTCAGATTTATTGCCAGATTTGTAGCTGAAAATTTTAGTATTATTAAGTTTTGCTTATCTGTTTTTATGATTAATGCTACTACTGCACCAGTGACCATGTGAGACGAATCTCGTCTTGTTTATGAGTAGTTGCTGTGAGCTGTGACTAGTCACTGTCTGTCAGAATGTTGCTGCACTACGATACGCTACTATCTGTATCTGTTTTCTAGTGAGACCACAGTCCCTGTTTTCTTATACTGTTGATCGGTTGTCATGGCATGCACACAAGAGTTGGACAATGCATGTTACCTTGGCACGTGAGCAGATTCTGAGAGCATCTCTAGTCGGGACGCCCAAATGCCTTTGGGCATGTCGGACACAAAATCGCCCCCACTCGCGGCGCCCAAACGCGAATTCGGTCCGGCGCGGCCCAGTTTTGTGTCCGGCACGCCCAGCCCACGTCCTCAACTTGGGGAGGCTTCGGGTGGCCCCGGACGGAAGGAAACGCGACGCCACGTCGGCTCCCGACGCGCGGGCCACGCCTGGCAGTGAGACAAGAGGCTGCATTAATGCCGGGCGTCGTCTCGGTTTCCCAGCCGGGCGCAGCGACGCGTCGCTTCGCCTCTGCGGCGAGGAAGCGTCTGCGCCACGGCGGCGTCAATGCAGGCGAGCCGTTGGACGGCCGGAGTTAAGGCGACCTCATCCGTTCGCCTCCCCGGCCGCTATATAGAGCGGGTTCCTCGTCGTCTCCACCATCTCCACCATCTCCATCCCACACCTAGCCATGGCCTCTCCCCGGCGCGCCGCGGAGGAAGAGAGACGAGCGCAGAGGAGGCCCGTCGCCGCCGCCGTGACAACCAGGTTTGGCAGAGCGCCATGGCTCGCCGCGGCTGGCCATCGCAGGAGGCAGGCTCGTCGGCCGTCAACGCTCCGCCACCTCCTCCACCGCCTCCTCCGCCACCGGCGAACCAACTCACGGAAGCCGAGGCGCGCGAGCTCGTCCGCACCAACACGCCGGTGCCGGCGAACTGCGTCCTCCCGAGGGATGGGCCACGAACCCAGTGCACGTCCCCGTTGCACCCATGCTGGCCGGCCAGGCGCGGCTCGACTACGTCGCCTCGTGCATGGGGACGATGGCGCCGGAGCTGCACGACGACCCCAGGTTCGCGCCGAACTCGGCGTATTGGGACAAGCAGATCGAGCTCGAGCACGCCTACCGCCTCCACTCCTTCTTCGCCCCCAAGCCGCCTGCGGACTGGCTCGAAGACTCCGACGACGCCGTCGACACCGACGACGACGACACCAACACCACCGACGAGGACTTCGCAGCGGGCATGTAACGGGAGAGGGTTCGCTACGAGGCGGTGGAGCAGGCTCGTCGCGCAAGATCGGAAGGAGGCCGCGTGCAACCTCCTCCGCCGCAACCTCAACAAGAGGCGGAGGAGGTTGACGGTGATGATGACGGCTTGGAGGACTGGCCGCCGACGCCGGAGTGGGATCCCGACCACATGCAACTCGCCATCGAGGCCGACATAGCCTCTGCCGCCGCCACCACCTCCAGCTCCGCAGCCACCACCTCCAGCTCCGCCGCCACCACCTCCACCACCACCACCGGCTACCTCTACTGCCTCTGCTCGAGCTGCCGCCGGGGTCCTGTGCTCGCCGCCGCAAGGGCCGGCGCCTGCCCCAACTGTCGGTGCCCGGCGTGCCACCCTACTTACTAGATCTAGTCTAGGTCTAGATTTAAATTTGAATGAATTATGTTAGTTTGAATAAAATTTCAACGAAATATATGCATTTTCTTATCAAAATTTCATATTTAAATAATATTTGGGCGCCGCGAGTGGGGAGCGAGGGCGCCCAAATGGGCAAGGTAGTCCGGACGGCGCCCAAAGGGCCTGTCTGGACGGCATTTGGGCGCTCATTTGGGCGCCGCGAGTGGAGATGCTCTGAAGGCCGTCTTCCTGGTTTCAGCCTCGATTCGTTTCAGATGTTTCAGTCTCCCACGCTAAACTACAACAACATAAACAATACTACCGATTTTCTAAATCATTTCACAGCGTTTCAGCTCATTCGACCTACCAAACAGACCGAAAAATACACACTTGTACGTGGTCGGCATGGGTGGACTCAGCTTGTATGAGTTAAGATAGCCCACCCGGGTTACCAAACACACCCTAAGCAACGCCAAAGGTAAGAACAAATATCAGCAACTGTTCTTCCCGGATCAACTACTTCCCTTGCTCTTCTGCCTGCTCGGAGTCGGTATCATCAGCACCAGGGGCGTTGAACTTGGTGAAGACCCTGAAGGCGGAGACGAGGGAGAGCGCGACGAAGCAGAGCAGCGCGGCGGCCTGCAGCGCCACGGACACGGTGGCCCTGCCGCAGAACCGGCCGAAGTAGGAGCACACCTCGCCCCGACACATCCCGGTCGCCCTCCCGCGCCAGGTACACCACCTCCGCCGCCGCGAGCACGACGTCAGGAGCAGGTACGCAGCCGCCTGCACGCGTACACATGGGCATGGCCAAAGCTGTCGTTAGCACTGTAGTTTATGCGTACAGAGTGTAGATGACTCCAAAAGGGATGAGAGAAAAAAAGATGATGAATGATCGGTCGCACGCGCCTGATCCAGGATGAAAACCAGCCAGTCGTAGGGAGCGAGAGACTTGAAGGATGACAGCAAGATGGAGACCACGGAGTAAGCAGCTGTAATGGCGTTGATGAAAACCAAATACCTGAAAGAAGACATGAGGAAAATAATCAACAGCCTAATCCATCGGTGCTAACTGGTCCTGGTTCTAGTTCACTTTACACGCATGTTGATGACACATGGTTTAGTAAATTAAACAAAAACAAAATCAACACGAGCAGGACTCCGAAACAAATTAGCAAGGTTGTGCATGCTCTCACTTGAAGCCGGAGAGGTGGGAGAAGCTGATCTCGCCGTAGGTGTCATCGGCTTGCTTGTTGGTGGCCATCTGCCAGAGGGAGGCCACGGCTAGGGAACCACGCACACCCTCAACGCCACCTCAAGGACCCTGAAGGGCGTCGCCGTCTTCATCTTCCTCGCCGCGCTGCCTCTGCAAATGTGTGCGGTGAGTGAACAGAGGTGGAGGAAGACTCTGAGACGAGCACTAGTATCCAAAGTGCCGAGCACAGCGGCCAGTGCTATATATGGCCCCCATCAAACAATCTTGAGTGCTGGAGCTGGCCTACGGAATGTCGCGTGGTGAAAGAACTGGTGGACTTGGGGGGCAGCGCGGGTTATGATCCTGGCCGGCGATCCGCCATTGCACGGCGCAGGTTGAGTGCGCCGAGATTTGCCGCCGATAAACTGCAGTTAAACTGTAGTGATGCCGCTCGTGTTGAGTATAATTAGTCCTAGCTTTTTCGGTAGCCAGCGCCATAGCTGTCGTGGGGACGGATCACGGGTGCCCTTCTTGGTAGGCTGGTGTGCACTCTCCACTAGCTAGGAGTTACACTACGTGGCGCCAGGCACTGAGCGAAATCGTGCGCGCCCGCGGCATCGTGGCGAGGGAGCCGGCCCGCGCGCCGTACCACCGCTGGAAAGGCCACTCGCGACGTATGAAATGGGGAACCGAAAGTTAGCCGGGAAATGCTGAAAATCGGAGAACACAACGATCTGGTTTGCTAGTTCAGACTTCAGACACAGGGATCTGGTTACTCCAGGTGGCTGTGCCAATTTATAATACGATAATTTGGAAAATGAAGGTTCTATTAAAAAATAAAATCGAAATATTTGGTATTTAAAACGGGCTGTCATCTTGACAAAGGATAATATAGGTTAACGGAACTGGGGTGGTTGTGTTTCTTACCATCATGACGGCTAGTATCTCGGTGGGTGAAGAGAGCTGGTGGTTCACTGGGGTCTATGGGCCCCAGACGGAGGATGCAAAACGCCTCTTTCTGGCAGAACTCCAGGACATCAGGGACCTCCATGCAGGTCCGTGGCTAGTGGCAGGTGATTTTAACCTGATAGTGGACCGTGTGACAAGAACCAGGGTGTTCTGCATCGTGGGATGATGGGGAGGTTCCGGCGCAAACTTTCAGACCTAGAGCTGAAGGAGCTTTACCTTAATGGTAGGAGATACACATGGTCCAATGAGAGGCAGCAGCCTACCTTGGAGAGGTTAGACAGGGTCTTCACCTCGGTGTACTGGGAAGCTTTCTACCCAGATGCATTCCTCTCCGCCCTGTCGTCTGGGCCCTTAGACCACTGCCCACTACTCCTTAGCCTAGCCCCGGAGAGGCACCAGGGGCGTCATTTCCACTTTCAGGCATTTTGGCCCAAAGTGGAGGGCTTCCTGGATGTGGTCCAGGAAGTGTGGGGGCCGTGCCGTGGAGTCCCAATCCCTTCAAAAGATTGGAGAATAAGCTCAAGGCCACGACTCGCAGGCTTTCTCAGTGGAGCGACCGCTTTGTGGGGAATGTCAAGCGGCAGATCCTCATCGCGACTGAGATCATTCTTAGGCTTGATGTGGCTATGGAGGGGCGCCCGCTCTCGCCTGAGGAACAAGCACTCCGCCGCCTGCTAAAAAAGAAGCTCCTGGGGCTATCCTCCTTGGAGAGATCTTTGGCCCGCCAACGGTCCAGGATGTTGTGGTTGAAGGAAGGGCAGGCTTCTACTCACTTCTTTAACCTACACTCTAGCCATCGGAAGCGGAAAAATTTCATTGGACACTTGGTGGTAGATGGGACTCGGTCTCAAGTCATGAGGAGAAGGTGGAGGCGGTGGACGAGTTTTTTGCTGAACTCTGGGGTCAGCCCCAAACAGGCCCCTCTCCCTAGACCTTGACTTTATTGGTCTACCCTTAGTTGACCTCCAGCATCTTGAGGTGGACTTCTCGGAGGAGGAAGTGTGGAACGTCATTAAGGCCATGCCTTTGGACAAGTGCCCGGGGCCGGACGGGTTCACCACACGGTTTTACGTGGCTTGCTGGAGCGTCATCAAGGATGACGTGATGGACGCGTTTCGTTCCCTCTCCCGGTTGGATTCTCGTGGATTTGGGGCGGTTAACCAGGCCTACATTACACTCCTCCCTAAGGTGCCAGGGGCCGAGGAAGTGCGAGACTTCTGGCCTATTAGCCTGATCCATGGTTTTGCCAAGTTGGTGGCCAAGATCCTTGCTGTGAGGGTGGCGCCCAGCATTCCGCTTTTGGTGGGGCCACACCAGAGTGCATTTGTGCGTGGGAGGTGCCTGCATGACAACTTCATGTTGGTGCGAGGCATGGCAAGGAAGTTGCACATCACTTCCAACACAACGGTTCTTCTCAAGCTTGACATTAGGAAAGCCTTTGACACGGTGGATTGAGCCTTCCTGCTGGAATTGCTCAGGAAGATGGGCTTCAGAGAGAGGTGGATTGCGTGGATCTGTATCCTGCTGTCTACAACATCGACTAGGGTTCTGATGAATGGTTTCTCCCGGTGGTAAGATTGCCAATCGGCGTGGACTCAGGCAGGGGGACCCCCTCTTGCCCCTGCTTTTCATCCTCGTCATGGAAGTCCTCTACCACCTGATAGAGAAGGTGACAGATCGGGGCTGCTCTCCCGCCTCTCGACAGCAGGGCTACAACACCGTACCTCCATCTATGCGAATGACGTGGTCACCTTCTTGCGGCCTTCGGTGGGAGATCTGTAGGCGTTCACTGCCTTGTTAGAGGACTTTGCGGTGGCTTCCGGACTGCGCACAAACCTCAACAAGTCCTTGCCTCACCTCATTCGCGGTTCGGAGGGTGATGCACAGAGGGTCGTTCAACTGCTGTGCTGTGATGTCCAGGAGTTCCCCATGCGCTATCTAGGACTCCCTTATCACTACGTAAGCTGACCGAAGGGCAGTTGCGTTATATGGTGGATAAGGTGGCTAACCGCCTCCCAAGCTGGGGGGCTGGTCTGATGGACAGAGGTGGGAGACTGGCCGTGATTCGCACTACTCTTTCCTCCGTCTCGATCTTTGCCATGATGTCTCTTGCCTTACCGCCCAAGACCCTCGTGGCGTTGGAAAGAATCCTGAAGGGATTTCTGTGGAAAGGCCGCAAAGAAGTGCACGGGGGGTACTGCCTCGTGGCGTGGGACCGAGTATGTATGCCCCGAGATTTAGGTGGACTGGGCATACTTAACCTGAAGGTGATGAACTTTGCACTTCGGGCTCCGTGGCTTTGGTTGGAGCGGACGGACTCCACCAAGCCATGGCGAGAGTTTAACATCCAGGTCCCGAGAGTTGTCAGACAGTTGTTCGAGGCCGTGACACGCTCAGTCCTTGGTGACGGGGCGTCGACACTGTTCTGGACTGACAACTGGCTGCCTGATGGGCGCATTCGGGACCTTGCGCCGACCCTCTTTGGGTCCGTTTCCTGACAAGCTGTCAGGACTCGGTGTGTCCGGGACGGTTTAGCAGGTGGCTGGCTGGAGGAAATTTCACCGGATCTCTCAGCCCAGGCCATTAGAGAACTCCTGGAGGTGGCAGACAAGCTGGCAATGGTGCAGCTCACCCCGGACCAGGAGGACTCCTTCGAGTGGATCTAGGACGCTAGGAGAGTCTACACATCTCGCTCCTGCTACACGGCATATTTCAGGGGGTCCATAGCCATGGCAGGTGCTCTCGCCATTTGGCGCTCTAGGGCTCCTTCCAAGTGCAAGATCTTTATGTGGCTTGCCCTTCGGGGGCGTTGCTGGACAGTGGATCGGCTCGCTCGGCGAAATCTCCCTCGCCCCGCCTCTTGTCCCCTCTGCAACCAGCATGACGAGACCATTGATCACCTCCTGGTGGGCTGCGTCTTCTCCCGATAGATTTGGACGAGATGTTGCCTCAGCTGGGGGTCCCAGGCTGGACCCCGAGGGCTGATGAGACCTTGGAGGAGTGGCTCTGCTCCAGGACGGCGCCGAGGAGAGACTGTAGGGATCTGTGGACGGCGCTAGCCCTCATGGCGTGGACTCTGTGGAACCACCGAAATGACATTGTTTTTGACGGCGCAATGCCATCGGTCGGTAGGGTGCTAGACTCGATTAGGTTAGAGGGAGAAACCTGGTGTGTCGCCGGTCTCTTCAGGGGTAGCCTAGGGTAGGCGGAGCGGTGGAGGTTTGGCAAGTATTCCGCTATGTATCTAGGGTATCGAGATGCTACGGCAGTGTGGTTGCGCGCTCGGCGTCTGTGCCAGCCCGCGTTGTAATTCGGCCGCTTGGCGTCTTCTTCTTTGAAAACTGATATGCCTTCCAGGGCATATCCTTGAAAAAAAAATGATGAAATAAGTAAACACATGTTTTTTAGTGTAAATTTGCTCGTGAAGCTTGGTGTGTCATTTAAGTTTCGTTGAACTTTTTGTTGCAAATATGTTTGGCAATTGGTCGGGTATTCCATCACAATATTCTAAAAATATCATCATGGGAGCCTTATGTTGGTCATTGTGACTCTGCAGGAATTATGTTGCTTTGATAAAAATAAATCTCCTTCTACGTTGCAGGGCTTTTTTCCGAAAAGGAGGATTACGCCTCAGTCTACTAATTAGTAATTATGTAGAAGAGAGTTGCCCGGTTAATCAGGGAGAAACTGGATGAAAACTCACATAAAATCCATGAAGGACAACCGTCGTAGAACACGACTGCTGCCAAATAGGGCACTCAGCAACCCTGGCTAGCGACACAAACACTTGCACACACGAGGCCGACCAAGGCATCATCATCATCATCACCCATCGTCTCGCAAAACTCAAGATTACGACTTGCCGAAGACGACCGATGAGGCGCAAACCTCTCAGCGATGCCATGGGATCCACCTCGGCCATGCCAAACGGTTGGCCGCGGCGCCTATGGTAAACATCTCGGACTTGAACAAAAGTTTCACATGAGAGGTATGGAGGACTTGCGCCAACCGAGCCTCAAGAAAACCCCTCGGACACGCCGGAAAGCCCGACTACCAAAGCCTTTGGAATGTCCCTACTTCACTTTGCACCAAATTGACCACCATGTCGGAGAAGCCACCAACACACCACTAGTCCCTCCAGCCGAGTTCTTCTCCAAAAATGGAACCCCCGGGAGGGACATGACACACAATGCCATCATCGTTCGATCCGTTAAAAACATGATCTTAGGTTTGCCCCGGAGCAAGGGACATGAGGGTGACGAGCACGAGACAACACCATGAAAATGCCTAAGATCAGCCTGGTAAATAAATAATTTAGAGATGGCTTACTGAAGGCTCCAATCCCAATGAGAAGAGATTATCCCATCATTCAGTATGCTGATGACACCATTGTTGTTTTGCCTACAAATAAAGCTGATTTGGAAGTATTCAAGGACATACTGAATTTGTATGCAGCTTTCACTGGACTGAGGATAAATTTTCATAAATCATCCATGATGCCTGATACGTCTCCAACGTATCCATAATTTCTGATGTTCCATGCTTATATTATACCATTTGCTACATGTTTTATATACACTTCATATCACTTTTATGCATTTTCTGGGACTAACCTATTAACAAGATGCCACAGTGCCAGTTCCCTGTTTTCTGCTGTTTTTGGTTTCAGAAAAGTACTTCTGCAAATATTCTCGGAATTGCACGAAACAAAAGGCCACGTCCCTATTTTTCCAACACGTACACGGAGTCCGAAGGAGAAACGAAGAGGAGCCAGGAGGTGGCCAAACCACATGGTGGCGCGGCAGAAGGTGGGGCCGCGCCAGCCTATGGTTTGGGCCCTCGGGGCTCCACCGACGTCGCCCCTTCGCCTATTTATTCCCCGAGGCGAAAACCCTAAAATACCAAGTCATATTCCACGAAGAGTTTCGCAGCGCCGCCGCCATCGATGACAAGTTTCGGGGGACAGAAGTCTCTGTTCCAGCACGCCGCCGGGACGGGGAATTGCCCCCGGAGTCATCTCCATCGACACCACCGCCATCTTCATCGCCGCTGCTGACTCCCATGATGAGGAGGGAGTAGTTCTCCCCCGAGGCTGAGGGCTCTACCGGTAGCTATGTGGTTCATCTCTCTCTCCCATGGTGTGATCTTTATGTAATCATGTGTATTGCTAGTATCGCTGAATGCATTAATAATGTTTATGCTACTCAAGTGATTTTGTCTAGTTTCTGGAGTCATTGTGACAACACGGTATCAAGGTGACAGTGTGGGTACTTGTGTGACTCTATGAATATTTTAGACATTTATCATGGCTTATTCTTGGGAATTGTGGTGTTTGTTTACTCAGACTTTGAGGTGTGCTTTTGCAGCCCTACGCATAATACTCTTGCTTCATCAAGAAGGAGAATAATCCCAAGTAGTATTTACTTGTGTTCAGTTGTGCTAATCTAGTTGAATATGTAGATGTTACTCTTTATCTATTATGCACTCTAGAGGTTACTTTAATATGAACTCCGGTACTCTCCACGGTGTAAAGGTGACAGTGTGTGCACCGTGTGTGATTCCTTTATGACGTTGTGGCGCTTGTTTACTCCGGCTTGAGGTGCGCTTTTGCAGCCCTACACAATGAATGGTGTTTGTTATCCAACAAGAGAGTGTTTAAGAGTAGCTTTTACTTATTCAGTTATGAGATCATTGTTGAGAGTGTCCACTAGTGAAAGTATGATCCCTAGGCCTTGTTTCTAAGCATTGAAACACCGTTTACAACAAGTTCTGCTACATGTTTGCTTGCTGCCATTTTTATTCCAGATTGCAATTACTACTTGTAATCATCCATATCACTTGTATTTCACTATCTCTTCGCCGAACTAGTGCACCTATACATCTGACAAGTGTATTGGGTGTGTTGGGGACACAAGAGACTTCTTGTATCTTAATTGCAGGGTTGCTTGAGAGGGATATCTTTGACCTCTACCTCCCTGAGTTCGATAAACCTTGGGTGATTCACTTAAGGGAAACTTGCTGCTGTTCTACAAACCTCTGCACTTGGAGGCCCAACACTGTCTACAAGAATAGAAGCGTGCGTAGACATCAAGCTCTTTTCTGGCGCCGTTGCCGGGGAGGTCATTACAAGGATTATGTAGATGCATGTTCACATGGTTCTTTCACAAGCAAGAAGGTTGAAGCTAGATGGGATCTTCTTGAAAGAATTCAAAACAATGCTGAGGATTGGGAGAATGACAAAGGTAAAGAATCAGGTATAAACTATGAATATGATTGCATTAAGTCTTTCGTTGAAACTGCTAGTTTTCAAGAGCTTAGTGCTAAATATGGTCTTGATTCTCAAATTATTGTTGATTGTTTTAGAACCTTTGCTTCTCATATTAATGTTCCTAAAGAAAATTGGGACGTGTATCATGAACCTTTCAAAGACACTTGCATGGAAAATGAAATTGTTGTTAATGATTGCAATAAACATGCTCAAACTTCTGAAAATACTATTTCTTATAAGCATGTTAATTTTTGTGGAATGCATAGACCTTGTGGAATTAATCAAATCGAAGATGAATATTGTATCCATCATAGGAATGAAAAAACTAGAACATGGTACAAGGCTCTAAGAGATCTTGGTGAAAAAGTTTGTGACCTCCATCCTTTTATTTGTGAACTTTGCTATGAAGTGGGTCATTTTAATTTTCAATGTTCAGGTCATGATAATAGCCTTTCGAATCCAATTACTGCAAATTTGTATTGTGATAACATGATCACTCCTAATCAACATGATGAACTTACATTATTTTTGGGGTGTGAAGAGTTATCAAGAAAAACTTCCTTGTTAGATATGAGTGATCTTGATATGAATAGTGTGTTGCATGGATGTTATCTCTATTGTGTTAATAATTGCCATGCTAACACCTACATACAAAATATTATAAAGGATGAGACTTTACCAAAGTATGACAGGACTAATATGTGTTTTGTTCTCATTAATGAAAGAGAGGAGTCCCCCCAAGTTTCTTCCATTGTCTCTAATACTAAACCAGGTTATGTGGAGGAGCTTCCTTTCAAACCTCTCCCTCCTAAAGATAAAAAGAAGAGGGGAAAGAAGAAGAAGAAGAGGAGTAAAAGGAGAGAGGAAACGGTATCTTCTCCCAAACTTGTTGCTCCTGTTACAATTGATACTTATAATTCTGAATTCGATGATTCTGAACTTGATGATGAACCTATGCCTGTTACTTATATTAGTGATCATGATTGGGAAAATGAAACTACTTTTGATATTGAAAATCTTTGGGGTACCAATTCTGAAAATGATGATATTAATGATTGCCATACTATTAGTACTATCCATGTTTCTTCCAATGATGATATGAAAAGCTCTAAGCTTGGGGATGAGGTGTTTGAAAATCCTTTTGCTAGTAATAATTATATATATGAGACCTCTCTCCTAGTGATGTGTTTGAAAATTCTTTTGCTACTGCTGATTATATGTTTGATACATCTCCTTCTAGTAAAAATGATGATATGTTTACAGATGAACACACTTTGGAAGATAACTATTCTATTGCTTATGATGATACTATGCCTCCAGTCTTTGATAATTATTATAAAGAATACTATGACATAGGTTATAATTACATCATCCTCATGAAACTTGTCATAGTTATGGAGAGATTACCCAAAACCATCCCTTTAATATACAACTTGTCTATCATGTTCGAGTTCTTTATGATGATCCTGCCCCATTGTTATTAATGAGAAGAACTTTCTTATGTGGAAAATAAGATACTTTTGTGCATATGGATCATGGTAAGAATGTTTCATGTGATGGTTATATTGTGGATTTTATCAATGATGCTACTGAAAGTTTTTATGAGAGAGGGAGACATGGATTCATATATCTCAATAATATCAAGTCTCCTCTCTTTTTGTTGAAATTTTTGAAGTTGCACTTGTTTTGTCTTTCTATGCTAGTAGCTTCATGCTTCAATAATTTGTTTTCTTACAAGATTCCTTTGCATAGGAAGTGGGTTAGACTTAAATGTGTTTGGTATTTGCTTTTTGATGCTCTCTATATTCAACTCTTATACATATGAGAGCATTATCAAAATCACTATGCCTAGCTAAAAGGCTTTAAAGAAAAGCGCTTATGGGAGACAACCCATTGTTTTTATTTTCTGTTATTTTTGCTTTTCTTTTTGTTTTGAGTCAAGGTGCTTGTTACTTCTGTAGCAACTCCTTTGTATCTTTATTTTATTGCATTGTTGTGCCAAGTAAAGTCTTTATTGAAAGTTGATGCAAGATTTGGATTTCTGCGCAGTAACAGATTTTTAGCTGTCACGAATTTGAGCTTTTCTCCCTGTAAAAATTCGAAAAATTCTGAAAAATCACGCATCTTCCTCAGATATGTACGCAACTTTCATTATTTTGGCCAGATCCATCTGAGCAACTTAAGTGCCTCGAAAAAATTCGTCTTCAGACTGTTCTGTTTTTGACAGATTCTGCCTTTTGTTTTGCATTCGCTCTTTTACGATGTTTTGTGGATTTCTTTGCTCCACAAAGCATTGGTGGCTGTAGCTAATGTCCAGAAGCTTTGGGATTGATTGTATCATTACAGAATATGAGAATTTTTGATTATGCACTAACCCTCTAATGAGAACTGTTTGAGTTTGGTGTGAAGGAAGTTTTCAAGGATCAAGCGAGAAGGGTGATATTATGTGATCAAGAAGAGTGAAAAGCCTAAGCTTGGGGATGCCCCCGTGGTTCATCCCAACCATATTCAGAGAGACTCAAGCGTCTAAGCTTGGGGATGCCCAAGGCATCCCCTTCTTCATCAACAACTTATCAGGTCATCTCTAGTGAAACTATATTTTAATTCTTTCACATCTTATGCGCTTTACTTGGAGCGTCTGTGTTTTTATTTTTGTTTTTGTTTGAATAAATTCGGATCCTAGCAATCCTTGTGTGGGAGAGAGACACGCTCCGCTTTTTCATGTGAATACTCATGTTCTTCACTTATATTTGTTGAGTATTCTTAACTAGCTACTGCAGTGCTTTTAGCTCCTGTTTTTCATGCATCTCTTCGAGCTGTTAGCACTTGTTTATAAATACTCTCTTGCTGCATTATATTATCATTTGGAGAGTTTATGTTTAAATAAATTGATTGGTGTTTGTTTGGAAGAAAGAAAATGCTACATGTAGTAGTTGGTATTGGAAAAGACATATGCATTCTTGTAGATCATTGTCTTGTTTCGATTTGATACTTTGCAATTGTTTTGAGCTCTCAAGTAGATCATGTTTAAGCTCTTGCATCATGTAGTTAAAGCCTAGTAGTGGAGAACTACCGTAGAGCTTGTTGAGACTTGGGATGCATATTTGTTCTCTCTAAGGTCTAGATATTTTCTGGTAAAATGTTTGAGCAACAAGGAAGACAGTGTAGAGTCTTATAATACTTGCAATATGTTTTTATTGATTCTTGCTGTACCGGTTTATACTTGTGTTTGCTTCAAACAACCTTGCTAGCCTAAACTCTGTACTGAGAGGGAATGCTTCTCGTGCATCCAAACTTGAGCCAAAACCCATGCCATTTGTGTCCACCATACCTACCTACTATGTGGTATTTCCTGCCATTCCAAGTAAATACTTCATGTGCTACCTTTAAACTATTCAAAACTTTATTACTCCTTATTTGTGTCAATGTTTTATAGCTCATGAGGAAGTATGTGGTGTTTTATCTTTCAATCTTGTCATTTACTTCTGACAGACTTTCACCAATGGACTAGTGGCATATACATCCGCTTATCCAATAATTTGCAAAAAGAGCTGGCAACGGGGTGCCCAGCCCCAATTAATTACAACTTTCATTAATAATTCTCTTCACATGTTTTGCCCTGATTTATCAGTAAGCAACTTAATTTGCAAATAGACACTCCTCCATGGTATGTGAATGTTGGAAGGCACCCGAGGATTCGGTTAGCCATGGCTTGTGTAAGCAAAAGGTTGGGAGGAGTGTCAACTATAAAGAAACTAAAATACATGTGTAAACAAAAGAGAAGAGGGATGATCTACCTTGCTGGTAGAGATAACGTCCTTCATGGGAGCCGCTCTTGAAAGTCTGGTTGACAAGGGGGTTAGAGTGCCCACTACCATTCGTTGACAACAACAAACACCTCTCAAATACTTATTTTGTGCTCTCTATATGCTTTCGAAAACTTAAAAAGCTCTAGCACATGATTTAATCCCTGCTTCCCTCTGCGAAGGGCCTATCTTTTACTTTATGTTGAGTCAGTTTACCTACTCCTTTCTATCTTAGAAGCAAACACTAGTGTCAACTTTGTGTGCATTGATTCTTACATGTTTACTTATTGCACTTGTTATATTGCTTTATGTTGACAACTATCCATGAGATATACATGTTACAAGTTGAAAGCAATGCTGAAACTTAATCATCCTTTGTGTTGCTTCAATGCCTTTTACTTTGAATCTATTGCTTTATGAGTTACCTCTTATGCAAAACTTTTTGATGCTTGTCTTGAAAGTACTATTCATGAAAAGTTTTTGCTTATATGATTCATTGTTTACTCTTTATCTATGTTAGCAAACTATAGACCATTGCTTTGAGTCACTTCATTCATGACATGAGCCTTGCAATATATTGATCAAGATTGTGTGAAAGCATGTCTCCTCAGAAATTATTTGTTGTTATCGTTTTACCTACTCGAGGACGAGTAGAACTAAGCTTGGGGATGCTTGATACGTCTCCAACGTATCCATAATTTCTGATGTTCCATGCTTATATTATACCATTGCTACATGTTTTATATACACTTCATATCACTTTTATGCATTTTCTGGGACTAACCTATTAACAAGATGCCACAGTGCCAGTTCCCTGTTTTCTGCTGTTTTTGGTTTCAGAAAAGTACTTCTGCAATATTCTCGGAATTGCACGAAACAAAAGGCCACGTCCCTATTTTTCCAACACGTACACGGAGTCCGAAGGAGAGACGAAGAGGAGCCAGAGGTGGCCAAACCACATGGTGGCGCGGCAGGTGGGCCGCGCCAGCCTATGGTTTGGGCCCCTCGGGCTCCACCGACGTCGCCCCTTCGCCTATTTATTCCCTCAGGCGAAAACCCTAAAAACCAAGTCATATTCCACGAAGAGTTCCGCAGCGCCGCCGCCATCGACGACAAGTTTCGGGGGACAGAATCTCTGTTCCGGCACGCCGCCGGGACGGGGAATTGCCCCCGGAGTCATCTCCATCGACACCACCGCCATCTTCATCGCCGCTGCTGACTCCCATGATGAGGAGGGAGTAGTTCTCCCCCGAGGCTGAGGGCTCTACCGGTAGCTATGTGGTTCATCTCTCTCTCCCATGGTGTGATCTTTATGTGATCATGTGTATTGCTAGTATCGCTGAATACATTAATAATGTTTATGCTACTCAAGTGATTTTGTCTAGTTTCTGGAGTCATTGTGACAACACGGTATCAAGGTGACAGTGTGGGTACTTGTGTGACTCTATGAATAATTTAGACATTTATCATGGCTTATTCTTGGGAATTGTGGTGTTTGTTTACTCAGACTTTGAGGTGTGCTTTTGCAGCCCTACGCATAGTACTCTTGCTTCATCAAGAAGGAGAATAATCCCGAGTAGTATTTACTTGTGTTCAGTTGTGCTAATCTAGTTGAATATGTAGATGTTACTCTTTATCTATTATGCACTCTATAGGTTACTTTAATATGAACTCCGGTACTCTCCACGGTGTAAAGGTGACAGTGTGTGCACCGTGTGTGATTCCTTTATGACGTTGTGGCGCTTGTTTACTCCGGCTTGAGGTGTGCTTTTGTAGCCCTACACAATGAATGGTGTTTGTTATCCAACAAGAGAGTGTTTAAGAGTAGCTTTTACTTATTCAGTTATGAGATCATTGTTGAGAGTGTCCACTAGTGAAAGTATGATCCCTAGGCCTTGTTTCTAAGCATTGAAACACCGTTTACAACAAGTTCTGCTACATGTTTGCTTGCTGCCATTTTATTCAGATTGCAATTACTACTTATAATCATCCATATCACTTGTATTTCACTATCTCTTCGCCGAACTAGTGCACCTATACATCTGACAAGTGTATTGGGTGTGTTGGGGACACAAGAGACTTCTTGTATCTTAATTGCAGGGTTGCTTGAGAGGGATATCTTTGACCTCTACCTCCCTGAGTTCGATAAACCTTGGGTGATTCACTTAAGGGAAACTTGCTGCTGTTCTACAAACCTCTGCTCTTGGAGGCCCAACACTGTCTACAAGAATAGAAGCGTGCGTAGACATCAATGCCAATCAATGTGCCACATGAGGAAATGATTGAACTAGCAGCCTTTTTTGAATGCAAACTGGGAACTATGCCTTTCACATATCTGGGCTTACCAATTGGAACAACTAGGCCAACAATTAGGGATATGTCACCTCTATCAGATAGAGTGGAGAGAAGGATGACAGCAAGCACATGTTTTCTTTCATATGGCGATGTCCTCTTTACCCACCTTTTATATGCTCTGCTTACAGCTTCCAGTGGGATTGCTTGAGGTAATTGATAGAGGAAGAATGCATTGTTTGTGGAGGAAAAAAGATAAGGATAAGGTCCACTCTTTGGCTGCCTGGGACATGGTATGTCGGCCCAAAAACAAAGGTGGTCTAGGTATTATAAATTTGAGAGTCCAGAGTACAGCTCTTTTGCTCAAATACTTACACAAATTCTATAATGATGATAGTACACCATGGGTACAGGTAGTCAAGGATGCCTATTACCACAATACAGTTCCCCATGCTGTTGTAGCTTCTGGCTCCTTCTGGTGGAGAGGAGTTTTTGCACTCTCTGATGCTTATAGAACAATCACAAGGTGTGTGCCTGGAAATGGTATCTCGATTTTATTTTGGTCAGATAACTGGATGCAAGGAAAGCTGGAGGACAGATTCCCTCACCTGTTCTCCTTTTCTCTTGATAAATTACAATCTGTTGTAGAATTCATGGGAACTGATAATAAGCTGCAGTGGTTTCACCTCCCTTTATCTGTTGAGGCACATGGGGAATATGCACAGTTGTAGGTTTTGCTACAGGACTTTAGCTTGAATGCAGACACTAAAGATACATGGATATGTACACTTGGCAATGGTGTTTTCAAGCCAAGCAAGGTGTATAAATTACATTTTCAGTCTACTCCTACAGATGCCCCTTCTTGCTGGTTATGGAAGAGCAAATGTCAGTCGAAGCACAAATTTTTTGCCTAGCTGATACTTCATGACAGAATAAATACACAAGAGATGCTCATCCGAAGACATTGGCATGTTTCAAACAATTCTGATTGTGTTTTGTGTGCTTCTCAGTAGTTAGAAGACTGGAGACATTTATTATTCAATTGTATGTTCAGTGCAAGGGTATGGAACTATCTCCAGATAGCATGGCATCCTGGTGGATCACCTTCACAGGCTCTTACTGCAGCTAAAAAATAGTTTCCCTGGCCCTTGTTTTACTGAGGTGGTAATTCTAGCTTGCTGGGCAATCTGGAAGCAGAGGAATGGGTGGATTTTCAAGAACATCAAACCCACCTTCAGAGGATGGAAATCCTGTTTTGTATATGAGGTCAGTTTGCTCAAATATAGGGCAAAGACCACTGATGTTGACCTGTTGTCATCATGGCTTGACAACCTATTCTGATTTTTTGTTTATCTTTTTGTAAATAGCTTGTACATATGTTTTCTTTTTAATAAAGTGGAGAAAAGACTGTGGGGGACTCCCCTACAGTAGAAAATTTTCAAAAAAAATGCCTCAAGAAGGACCCCGCAGACGTCGACATTGTTGGCTCCGGCCATAACCAGGAACAACCTTCGCTTGGTACTGTCTCACAGTCCTCCTCTAACCAGCTGATCGACGCAGCAATCTACATTGGCAGAATAGTTGCTAAACTGCCGAAACCCTGCCCATTCTCACTGGTTGGCGAGATCACGACCACTAGTTCTGGTGGTGAAACCTCCCTGGGGCATGCCGCAGAGCTCATTTCCATGAAGGAGATATGCCCTAGAGGCAATTAATAAAGATATTTTATTTGTCATATCTCGATTGTTCATAATACGTTTTGTACCATGCTATAACTGTATTAAGCGAAAACATTAATACACGTGTGGTATGTAATCAACCAGGTCCCTAGTAGCCTCTATTTAACTAGTCCGTTGGGTAACAGATGATCAAGGTTTCCTGATCATGGACAATTACGTCAGTTGACAATGGAGTCATGTCATTGGGTGAATGACGTGGTGGACATACCCAAAAGATATAGAAACATAGTGCTCATACCTTCGACTGTGAGATCATATCAAATCGCTGCTTCTGGAAGGTGCTTTAATCGCATCAAACGACATGTCTTATTTAGCGTAACAATAAAGGTGACATTTTCGGGTATCCGAAGGAAACAGTGGAGGCGAGTGATCAAGAGCAGGATTTGCGAATCCACATAGCATGATAGATACTCTGGGCCCACTCGGTGAGATTACATAATGAGCTTGCAAGCATGCGACTAGCTCACGGGGATATAATATCACAGACGAGTAAAGATAGATTTGTCAATGACGAGATCATGCTCGGTAATCGTGATACCAGAGAACGATGCTCGGACAATCTAAGTATCGATAGGCAAAAGGATGAGACTAGACGTCTAAAGGTTCAAACGATAAAAAGACATTCGTGGACACACAGGGGCTATCATGGGTATCCAGATCCCGCTGTTAGTCATTGATCGCAGAACGTGTCTCGATCGTGTCTGGTGTGATCCCGAACCTTAGGGTAGCACACTTAAGGGTAGATGACGATTAGATTGGATATAAGAGAGAAAGAAACCGGAGACTCCGGAAGTGTTCCGGGACATGTCCGATGTTGATCGGAGGCAACGAAATATGTTTTGAAGCCCAAATGAATTACATAATATGTATTTAATATTAATAAGTGTTATTAATGATTAAATATATTATTTATTTAATTAATTTCGATTTTTTAAAGGCATTAAACCTAAATGGGCCTTAGAGGCCCATTAGGGAAAAACCCCATTTGGGAAATGGGGGGGGGGGGGGGGGGGGAGGGGGCCAGCCGCCCTAGATGGGCCGAATGGGTCCCACCAAGAGGCCGGCGCACCCCATGGCCGGCGGTGGCCATGTGGGAATAGTCCCACATGGCCTAGCCGATGGGTGTGGCCTCCCTCCTCCACCTATATATATGGGTGTCCTATGCCATGGAAATCCCATCTCCTTCTTCTTCTCTCCCACCTTTAGCGTGGTTTCGTTTCTGGAGCTGCGTACGAGGAGAGAAGTCTTTCCACTATACGCACACCGCCGTGCTGCTAGATCCAATCTTCCGCTTCCGCTGCTCTGCTGGATCTGGAGCCCAGAGGTCGTCATCTACACCGTACGTGTGTGGAACTACGAGGCGTTACACAGGTGGCGCTGGGAGTACGTCTACTTCCTCTACCCGACCTTGAGGTCGGCTTCATCGGCTTCATCGACAACGTTTGTGCGGGAACGTAATCCCGCTTTCGGTCTACAAGGATACGTATATCGATCCCCTCCGTTACGGTATATCTGCATAGTAATAGATCTTGGCTAATTTCTGGTTATTGTCGGTAGGAATTTTTTGTTTTCTGTCTATGATTCCCTTCATGCCAAGCCACCATGGCGCATGTGGCCATCAGGAACCGCATCATGACGGGACGCTGCACACTGTATCGCCCCACGGGAGGGCCACCTCGCGTCGCCTGGGCCGCCACCATGCCGGATCAGTGACCGTTGCCAGGAGAGGACGCCGTGGGCCACTCTTTAAGCTTCATTCTGCCATGCCTACGCCACCATGGCCGCGTCGCCGACGACCTGGCTGAACCGCGCCGCCTGGAGCAGAGAACCCCATTGTCTCTGCCCCGCGGTCATCTCCCGACGAAGCCCTCCGACCACGACGAGGGAGAAGGGGAGGTGGGGGTGTGGACCGCTGAGGCTAGATTTTGAACGCTCTGATCCTGCCCGTGGAGCGACACAGGAGTGGGGGAAGTTTAAAGTAGTAGCAATTCTACATGTGCACACACTGGCTAAGAACTTTGAGGCACTTGCAGCGACCACTGCATAAGGAACTCTTCATGAGAGCATGTTCTCAAGTGGAGTAAGCAGCCAAAGAGGTTTTCACCACAACGCAGATGGCGACATAATCTACGTATTCGTCCTCCACCGTCTTAGACCATTTTATCCGTTGTATCGCATGTCATGAGCTCATGTTAACCCTTATTATTTTTTGGCTGTGTGCATCTTATTAGGTAGAAGAGGGAATACTTTCTCTATACCACCTGGGTCGCTTGCCCGAACGACATTGGAGCACGAGAGACACACCTAATCCTGGACCAAGCAAAATGACGAGTCTAGCCTTAAAAAACATTACGATCTCACAAAAATTCAGTATTGGAGCCACGTGATTTTGCTACATGTCCCATACTTTTGGTACCATCGGTTTGGTACCACCTATTTTACGACCCTTAGATCGGATTGGATAGACGGTTTCTAAAAATATCAACCACTATTAACTTGTATTTTTGTAGAACTAAACGCAGATATTAAGAGTCACAAGCATTAGTTAAAACACCGTAAACTTTTTGAAACCTCGTGAATAATTCTTTAAAACAATATACGTTTTTTATATAAGCATCAAAGAGGCGCTTAGGGTACCGCTATATGAACATGGGCTTTTGACACGATCCATCAAACCAAACAGGCCTCAACCTCCATTTAGGTTGCGGGCCAAAGCCAAGCCAGGAAACAAATATGGGACATGGACTAACGGCAGATGGAGAAACACGCACCTGACATATGCAAACAAATTTAAAAATTCAAAATATGGTCGATTTTTAAAAACATTTACGCTCCAAGATGATCAATTATTCTACTCATGTAAAAAGTTTGGGCACAAAATGATTTGCGTTGACTTCTAGAGGAGAAAGACAAATCTCTGACGAATATAGAGTGTATATAGCGTCTTTTTTGGCAAATATTTTACCTAGGTTGCAACTAAATTTATTCGCTGACGAATTTTTTTGTACACATACAATACTTGATTACAATTGCCCGACTGATAGTTTCAGAAATTTTTGAACTTTCTTTAGAATTACTATTTTCTTTTAATACCAGGTGCGCTGGTACCCGATAGTCACATTGTATTTTCGAACAAACATGTCCTTAATGTAGTGATAGGAGAACTGGAAAATGCAAATGGAGGCCAAACTCCATGAAGCTCCTTATTTTCAAATTTCAAAAATGGAAGTTTTAAAAAGAGTTGATTTTTTTTGAATGTAAACAATGGTACATTATACCAACGCGCAAAATCTCAACTCGAAATAACTCATATTCTCGGCTACACAAAAATAACAAAATCTTACAGATTTTGGAATTTTGCAACGTTTACTACTTTCAAATGTCAGATTTTATCATTTTTGCATAGCTCAAAATATAACAAATTTCTGAAATTTTACACATTTGTAGAATATGACATAGTATACATACAGATTTTTTTCAAAATTTGAAACTTAAAAAATATGATTTCAATTTGTTTAAAATAAAGAGCTACCGGGAGCTCGGGGTTCTCTTGGATTGCGATAACTTGTGGTATCCTTATTTGAAAGCTGATCTTCACCAAGGCCGGACCAAGTGCGGAGCGACCAGAACAAGCTCGTGAGATTGCGATAACTCCCTTCCCGATATGTTTTGTTACTTTAGTTGCTGAAAGTACATAGCATAAAAAATAGACAGAAGTCCAAAAATATTACTACGAAGTAGAAAGCATAAGTATTACTAAAAGTCGAAACATAAAAGTACAAGTATACTAATAACCGTAGTACAAAATACATTAACCAAAATACAAATTTAATAAAAGCCGAAGCAAAAACAATCTAAGTAAACTAAAACCTGAAGTACAATACACTAACCGAAAAAATTCTTCAAAGTTCCCTTGCGGAGTATAAAACTACACTGAAACTCCGAAATACAAATACACTGAAACCCAAAGTAGAAGTATAGTAGTTGACACGAGGAACACAACGGTAGAAGCCGTTCGTAATTCAGACGAAATTGTTTGGAAAAAATAAGGGTAAAACTGCACCGCCCCTCCCGTGACTCTCTCACATCCCCATTTTCCACTTTTCTTCTCATTGCGACACTCGAGCATGCAGAAGGCGAAGTCACCACTTGGCAAGACGAGAGCGTGCGGGACGTACCTAACTGAAGGCCATCCTTTTTTTCTAGTGATTACCACAACCTGATAAACGTTTTATTTGAAGGCTGATCCTCACCAAGGCTGGACCAAGCGCGGAGCGACTAGAACAAGCTCGTGAGGTGGTCCCCCGCATGGACATGTGTCAGCGCCTGAGAGCCTGTACAGAGTACTCCCTTCGTGATTTGTTTTGTTATTTTAGTTGGTGAAAATAGACGGAAGTCCAAAAATATTACTAAGAAGTACAAAGAATAAGTGTACTAAAATTGAAATATAAAAGTACAAGTATAATAATAACTGTAGTACAAAATACACTAACCAAAATAAAAAGTATAAACATAATAAAACCCGAAGCAAAAAATCTAAGTAAACTAAAACCTGAAGTACAATACACTAACCAAAAAAATATCGTCAAAGTTCACTCGCAGAGTATAAAACTTCACTGGAAATATAAATACACTGAAACCCAAAGTACAAGTATAGTAGTTGACACGAGGAACGCAATGGTAAAAACCGTTCCTAATTCAGACGAACTCGTCTCGAAAAAATAAGGGAAAAACTGCACCTTCCCTCTCGTGACTCTCTCTCTCGTATCCCCGTTTTTTTATTTTTCTTCTCATTGCGACACGCAAGCATGCAGAAGGCGAAGTCGCCACTTGGTGAGACGAGAGCGTGCGGGCCGGATGCACCTCGCGGAAGGCCTCCTTTTTTCTTCTAGTGATTACCACAACTTATTAAATGTTTAGATCAAAAGTGCAACACTTGTATTAGCCTGATAGTCCAGCTCATGGTTTTCTTCCCATATTAAGAACATCGTTTTCATGAAGAAGAGATCAAGGTGTCCACCTGTCCAGCTATTCAAACATTCACATCGCGATGGTTGGCAGTACCAAAATCATGCAGCTGACTATGATCATGATCCTCATAAATCAAGTAGTTCTGTCTTAGTGAATCTCTTTTTTAGGAATTTCAGTGGTACTTGTTTGATCTATATGATTGGAAACGATGCGATTTTCCCCAATAAACTACTTTGCGTTCATTCGGCAACATTTTCATTTCATTCAATCTCATGGAAATTTTTCTTTGTTTTAGTGGCAACTATGAGGCTGCTACTAGCCAATTCTTCAGAAAAAATACAGGAAAGCGAAACATGTGAAATTAGATGAGATGGCGTGTAGAAATTGGTTTGCAGGAATATTTTTGAGAACTAGGTGCATGCCATTATTGTCATTGTTTGGAGTGAATTCATGTAGGATTCAACATAAACTAGGTGCATGCCATTATTGTCATTGTTTGGAGTGAATTCATGTAGGATTCAACATGCTTTGCCATACAATTTCCTATAGTTTTCTTGATGACACCATCTACCATCACTTACGCTCTGTTTCTTATTTAATTTGCCCATGTTCATCAATGAAGTATGAAAATTGACAAGCTAACCAGACCTAGGAAAATAAATGGTTCAAAGAAATATCAATTTTTAACACACATGATATTTCTGAATCAGCAGATACATCAGTGCATCAGCATCCGCTTGTGTGCATGAACCAGCAGCAAGGGTATGCCCTCTTTGTTGGCCTTGGAGCTTCTTGGAGGGGCAGAGAGTTTTGAAGTGTTCACCACTAACCCGTGGAGATATTCAAGCGGTTGACGTATCTTCAGATTTGATTTGGTCCGGATATATATTTGCCTCAACGTTCAAGCATCCTCCCGGATCTGCAATATCATATTGTTTATACTTGACAGAATGACAGCTCCTGCCGTTTTGGGGACTTATTAAATAAATCTCATTCTGACCTCGCATGAACTAGGATTTCTATTGTGCGCTTACATTCCGGACAGCCCATTACTTTTTTTGTGCCGGATATCATTAGACCGGAATGTCAACTTGACATACATCATATACAAAGCATGTTTACCAGTTAAGTGTGACGCCAAACCTGGTTGAGCTGGCTCATGCCATAGCATATATTGATACCCTATATTGATTGTAGGAGTAATTTTTAGAACAAAGGCACACGCCCTGCTTTAAATTAATAAAGCAAGCAAATCCACAAATAGGTATTACACATACTGAGGCATACAACATCGCCTAGAAGTGAAAACAAGCACGATACCGGGGTCGGCCAACTCCCCAACAGGCCAGGAAATCTAGATAACTACTACATCAGTTATTGGTTTGAGCACGGTGTAGATCTCCTTTAGTCCGCTTGCTAGACCCCGTAGCTCCTCCTTGTCCTGCTCCTTTGCGAGATTCGCCCACATCTGAATGAACAGCATGGTTTTAAAAATAAGATCAGAAGGGTGTTTTGGCACAATGCCTTCAATAGCAAGATTATTGCGGGTAACCCAAAGAGCCCAGAACAGCACCGAGACCAACACCCAAGCTAGTCTACGTCGCTGCCCAAGCAGCTGTTGGATAATCGCATGAAATTGGGGGAAGTTGGCCGGGGACCAGTTGGACCCTAGCAACCTCCGCACCACACTCCACCCAAGTTTGACAAGCACACAAGAGAAAAAGATATGTGTGGCGTCTTCAACCTCCCCACAAATCGCGCAACGGCCATTCGAGGGGCCCCTACGCTCCGCCAGCTGTTTTCCGGCAGGCAGGCGGTCTAAAGCTAACTACCAAGTGAAAATTTAGAGCTTGAGTGGTAGTCTGGCCCCCCAGATGTCCCGCCCAAACGCAACCGACACCCCTTGGAGATAGCACGGTACATAGAAGCTACAGAGTAAACCCCAGAGGGCTCCAAAGCCCATCTGATCAGATCGGATCCCTCTTGCAGGGCAAAATCATCCAGCGCCGTAAGCAAAGCTTGCCATTGCGCTGCACTGTCCAGGTCCAGGGGTCTTCTAAACTCAACCCCAGCCGAGTTTGGCGCAAAAACATCTGCCACCGAGATGCTGGGGTTGGTGCAAATGGCAAAAAGGCGGGGGAAGGAGTCCTTGAGCGGTCTATCCCCTAGCCACCAGTCTAGCCAAAACGCAGTGCGCTCACCATTTCGAGGTGAGTGTTTCGCCCCAAGTTTGAACCAGTTTTTGATCTTATGAATACTTCGCTAGAAATGGGAACCCCCTGGGTTGCCGTGGCAAAGATATTATCTGCCTCAGGGTACTTAGCACGAATGAGCTGGTGCCACACCGAGGTGTCGTCGCTGTACAGCTTCCAAACCCATTTGAGCATCAACACGATATTCATGTTTTTGGTGTTTGTGAGCCCAAGACCCCCGCAGTCTTTGGGACGGCACACCGTTGGCCAGTTGACCCAATGATACTTACGATTCGGCCCTGAACCTTCCCAGAAAAACCTCGCCCTAACCGCGTCAAACTTCGTATGTACCCCATCCCGCATCAAGAACAGTCCCATCGCAAAGATAGGGAGCGCGTCCAAGCAGGCGTTGGATAAAATTAACCTTCCACCCGAGGAAAGCAATCTACCCATCCAAACCTCCACCTTCCCAGCCAACTTCGCTACTAGAAAATTCCACTGCTCCACCGTAAGCTTTCGGTCAGAGATCGGTAGCCCGAGGTAGATAAATGGGAACGAGCCCAATTTGCAGTTCAGCATGTTGGCTATCCTCTGCTGCTCCTCCTCTGTCACCTCCAGCACATACACTTCACTTTTGTTGAAGTTGATTTTCAGGCCCGGCATGTTCTCAAAGCACAGCAAAACAAACTTAAGATTCGCAATGTCGAGGTCATCATTTTGGATCCGAATAAGTGTGTCGTCCGCATATTGCAGATGCGAAATTCCCCCTGGAATTAGGTGTGGCACGACCCCTTTGATATGACCAGCCGCCCCGGCCGCCGAGAGCATAGAAGACAACGCTTCCACAACAAAATTGAACATAATCGGGGAGAGGGGGTCCCCTTGACGCACACCTCTCTTATTGCGGAAATACGGTCCAACCACCCCGTTGATTGAGATCGCTGTTTGGCCTCCGGTCACTAGTTGCTGAATCCTGTGAATATACCCTGCATCAAACCCTTTTCGACGCAGGACCTCTATAAGAAACCACCAGTTCATTCTGTCGTACGCCTTTTCGAAGTCCAGTTTTAGCAGGATCCCTCCCAACTTTTTGGACTTAAGTTCATGTACAATCTCCAGCAGCGCCAGAGCACCATCGAGGATGAAACGCCCTTTAAGGAAGGCAGTTTGGGTGGGGCTGATCACTCTGTTAGCAATAGGATCTAGCCGGGTAGCAACAGCCTTTGAGATGATTTTGAAGATCACGTTTATTAGAGCAAAGGAGTAATAGTGATAGAAGGAAATGTTCTTAGAGCATCAAGTGTTAATTCTCAGTTTAACCGCCTAGGACATCAATTGTTGGCCAGGGCCGGTGACAAATTAGTGTTCTTTCCATTCACTTGATTCATTCAGAGATCACCTATCCCAGCAAAATTACGGTCAAGTTCATGTTTGTGTTTCGGTTTATGTTTATGATCTTATTTTATTAGCCTCACTTATGACGTGGCGCTGAGTTAGAATTGTCTGTGCTATGCACGTTGCTTTGACTAAAAGAAAAGAGCTCCCTGTTTTTGCACTATATTCACAAATCTCTACGTGTCTAGCCGATGTAGCCCCGAGTCAAAACATAAAACTAAGGAAGCAATGATATAGAATTAAATATAGCTCCAAGTCTACGTCCAACAATCATTACTTAAGTACTCTCCAAGTCAAATCCATGAGATGCAACTATCCCATCAAGTTTCTTAACCATGCTTCCGGCACCCTTAATTATTTCCCCCTCCAAAGTCAATACATTTCAAACCAATAATGCGAACATAAAACAATGCAAGAATTGTGCACGACCTACCTTTGTCAACATCTGCTAGCCATAAAGGTATCCTATAAAACGTCATGAAGTTCTGAACCTGAAACAACACACAAGCATCAATCTTTCTGTCTACGCGCCAAAGAGCAGCAACTAGCTTAATCGTCGTAGCGCATTTCCAAATCCACTGCTACTGCCATGGCAAGAACTCGCTTCGTCGCATTTCTCATCGGCATGGCCAGCTTCGTCTCCGTGGTCACCGGCCAGCTCCGGACAATGCCCGCGGGTGGCCTTCCCCGCGATCTCTTTGCCCTTGGAATCGCCTCGAGAATCCGCACCGATCGTAACTCGACGGCGAGGGCTTCGTCAGACTTTGGTCGCATCGTCGAGGCCGCGCCGGAAGCAGTTCTCCACCCAGCCACTCCCGCCGACATCGCGGCGCTCATCCGGTTCTCCGCGTCGTCGCCGGCGCCTTTCCCCGTGTCACCGCGCGGGCAGGGCCACTCCGCCCGTGGGCAAACTCTCGCTCCAGGAGGCGTCGTCGTTGACATGGGCGCGCTGGGGCGCGGCCAGCACCGCCGCATCAACGTGTCCGCGGGCTACGTCGACGCCGGCGGCGAGCAGCTGTGGATCGACGTCCTCCACTCGACGCTGGAGCACGGCCTAGCGCCGCGCGTGTGGACAGACTACCTCCGCATCACCGTCGGCGGCACACTCTCCAACGCCGGCATCAGTGGGCAGGCGTTCCGGCACGGCCCGCAGATCGCCAACGTGCAGGAGCTGGACGTGATCACAGGGACGGGCGACATGGTGACGTGCTCGCGCGACAAGAGCTCGGACCTGTTCTTCGCGGCGTTGGGCGGGCTGGGCCAGTTTGGGGTCATCACGCGGGCCCGGATCGCGCTCGAGCAGGCCCCGAAGAGGGCTCGTTGGGTCAGGCTCGCCTACACAGACGTGGTCGAGTTCACCAGAGACCAGGAGCTGCTCATTTCCAAGCGGGCCGGCGAGGCTGGGTTCGACTACGTGGAAGGCCAGGTCCAGCTCAACCGGTCTCTAACCGAGGGCCCAAAGTCGACGCCTTTCTTCTCCGAAGCCGACATCAACAGCCTCGCTGGGCTCGCCTCGGAGTCCCGCTCCGCCGTGATCTACATCCTAGAAGCCGCCATGTACTACAACGACGACGCCACCGCCTCATCTGTGGACAAGAAACTGGAGAAGGTGCTGGAGCAGCTAAGCTTCGTGCCGGGGTTTGTGTTCACGAAGGATGTCACCTACGTGCAGTTCCTCGACCGCGTGCGCGAGGAGGAGGAGGTGCTCCGCTCGGCCGGTCTATGGGATGTGGCGCACCCGTGGCTGAACCTCTTCATCCCACGGTCACGCATTCTCGACTTCGACACCGGCGTGGTCAAGGGTCTCCTCCGTGGCGCTAACCCCGTGGGGGTCATCCTCATGTACCCCATGAACACGGCCAAGTGGGACGACCGGATGACGGCCGTGGCACCGCTTGCCGGAGAGGACATGTTCTACGCCGTGGGATTGCTCCGTTCGGCGGTGGTCGCCGGCGACCTCGAGCTGCTGGAGAGGGAGAACGAGTCGGTGCTGGCATTCTGCGATCAAGAGGGCATCGAGTGCAAGCAATACCTGCCGCACCACATGTCCCGGGACGGATGGCAACAACATTTTGGGGCCAAGTGGAGCAGAATTGCCGAGCTCAAGGCCAAGTTCGACCCTCACGCAATATTGTCGCCTGGTCAAAGGATTTTCAATTCACCCCGTGGATCGGTGGACCACGCATAATTTATGCCCCACCACGACATTTTGGCAGTTAGACACACTGACATGTAGGAGCTTTTTTTGTATATATAGAGTGCAAAAAAATAGATTTTTGATACACCAGCTACAAAATAACACTAGAAGTGAGTGCGTGCTCTCTAGCTCTTCTACTTACGCCCACACTACTACATTTGGCAGTTAGACACGCTAACATGTATGAGATTTTTTTTGTATGCATATAATTCATAAAAAAAATTGATACACCGGCTACAAAATGGCACTAGAAGTAAGTGTGTGATCTCAAGCCGTTGAACTTGAGACGTACGAGTCCCACTCCTGGCCTTCACTGGACTGTGTTGGATGGCACTGCCGGCTTGCATCTTCTAGTCCGTATGGTCTGCTTCGCCATGTCCAGTCGTCGTTCCGTCCCATCCGGCTTCCGCCTGCTTCCGTTTTGGATTCGAGCGTGTCCACCAGGTTCAGTCCATCTATTAATACGAGTTTTCTAAGTATTAAGAAAAGTTATTCAAAACCTATTAATATGTGATGTAATTTTGAAAATTTCGACGCGAGGAATGCAACGGTGAAAATGGTTTGTATAGAAATGGCGAAGCCAATTCGATTGGTTGGAAACAGTAGCGCATAAAGCCAGCCTTTGGTGCCTCAGTTCTATATGTCCAAACTCAAACGGATACGGGTTTCGTGCCAGGTTAATAGTGGAATTACGTGGCTCAAACGGCAACCTTTTTCAGTTGAGAAGACTCCCTGGATATATTTACGTATCGGAGGAACTATTCTAAACATATTGCATTCTTAATTTTTAATTTGTTTCTATATAGAAAAAATGTGTCCTCCAACCCTCGTGTGTCCATCTCTCTCACATCCTTATCCCCTTCTCTTATACTTGTGACCTGGCGAGTAGGGAGACGTCAATCTTCCCTCGCAACAAGTGGTGAGAAGAAAGACGCTCACACGCACGAGCCGCGAGGACGGATCTACAATATGATCAGCTTTTTTCTAGTGATTTCAGTGGATTAGTGATAACTTGAAGACAATCTACAAGACGAGACGGGTTTAGAACTTGAGATGGAATGCCAAATATAGCGCCTTGGTGGGTGATTTTGATCAAAAGTACCACATTTGTATTATCCTGGTAGTCTACTTAACAAAAGTGGCAGCCCAACCGGTCATAACATTGCCCATAATGATAGCCCAGCTCATGGTTTTCTTCCAATAAAAAGAAGTTCATCATTTCATGAAGAAGAGAGAGCCAGGTGTCCACTGTTCAGCTCTTCAACATTCACATGGTGACGGTTGGCAGTACCTAAAATCATGGCGCTGACTATGATCATGATCCTCATAAAGTAAAGGTCTAGTGATTTTCCCCTTAGAGAAATTATTTCTTAAGAATTCCCGTGGCACTTCTTTGATTTATATGTTAGGAAACGGTGTGTGTTTTTCCCAAATAATCTACTTTGCTTGCATTTGGATAATTTCGAGTTCATTCAGTGTCAAGATTTTTTTTCTTGTATATTTCAGTGATAACGAGGCTACCACAATCCTCCAGTAAATTAAATGCAGGATTGGCAAAAAAATGCGAAGGATTTGGGTTATGCCATTTTGTCACTGTTTGGAGTCAATTCACGTAGGATTAAACGTGCCTTGCCTTGAGCCCTTGACATACGGTTTCCTATAGTTTTCTTATTCTCGTGGCATGAAGTATGACAATTGACAGCCTAACCAGACCTAGGAAAATAAATGGTTCAAAGAAATATCAATTTTTATCAGACATGATAGTTCTGAACGAGAAAATACATCAGTGCATCGGTATCCGCTTGTGTGCATGAACCAGTAGCGAGGCTGTGCCCTCTTTGTTGGCCTTGGAGCTTCTTCGAGGGGCAGAGAGTTCTGAAGTGATCACCACTAACCCATAAAGATTATTTAAGCGGATGACGTATCTGCACATTTGATTTGGTCCGGATATATATTTTGCCTCAACGTTCATGCACCCTCCCGCATCTGCAATATCATATCCATCTACCTTGTTTATACTTGACAGCTCCTGCCGTCTTGGGAACTTTTTAAACAAATTCCATTCTGACCACATGAACTAAGGATTTCCATTGTGCGCTTACATTCCGGACAACGCATTACTTTTTTCTGTGCCGGATATCATTAGACCGGAATGTCAACTTGGCATACATCATTTACAAAGCATGTTTAGCAGTTAAGTGCGACGCCTAAACCTAGTCGAGCTGGCCAAGCCATAGCATATATAGGAGTATTGATTGCAGGAGTAATAGTGAGAGATTTGTTCTCATGAGATAATTAGAAGGAAATGTTCTTAGATCATTAAGTGTGAATTTCGAGTTTAACTACCCGCGATATCTATTATTAGCCAGGGCCGATGACAAATTAGTCTTAATTTCCCTTAACTTGTTTCATTCAGAGATCACATATCTGGCTATCCCAGCAAAACTACAGTCAAATTCAAGTCTGGGTTTAGGTTTATGCTTACAATCCTATTTTATAAGCTTCTCTTATGACGTGGCACTGAGTTAGAATTCTCTGTGCTATGCTATGCACATTGTTTTAACTAAAAGAAAAGAGCTGCCCTGTTTTTTGGGAGAGGCGTTTTGGCTACCGGGTGCATATGCTCCGGATATATGTTTCAAAATTAAAAAAATATGAAAACAATTAAAAATAATATGAAACAAATTGGGCACAAAGATATACAAGTGTTCATCATTCGTGCAAAATTTCGGAAGGAAATAATATTTTATGCGGTCTGAGCAAAAAAGACAAAATCTGTGATTTGAAAAATGTATTTTTAAATCTCATTTCGGCCACAGATTTTATCTTTTTTTCACAGAACACATAAAGTGTCATTTCCTTCCGAAATTTTACACGAATGTTGAAAACTTGCATATGTTTGTGCCCAAATTTTTTCAAATATTTTCAAATTGTTTTCATATATTTTTTTAATTTTGAAAACTATATATAACAGGAGCATATGCACCGGGTGCCAAAGTGAATTTCTGCCTGTTTTTGTACTATATTCAGAAATTTGTACTCCACATGATTAACGGATGTAGCCCCCTAGTTCAAACATAAAATTAAGGAAAAATGATATTGAATTAAATATAGCTCCGAGCCTCCGAGTCTATGTCCCACAATCATTACTTAAGTACTCTCCAAGTCATAACCATGCGATGCAGCTATCCAATCAAGTTTTTTCCTTTGTTTTTGGCAATGAATTAAGTTTCTTAACCATGCTTCCGGCACCCTTAATCATTTCCCATCCCAAAGTCAATACATTTCAAAGCAATAATGCCAACATAAAACAATACAAGAAATGTGCACGACCAACATTTGTCAACTTCTGCTAGCTACATGTCACAGGATTTTCCATTCACCCCGTAGATCGGTGGACGACCCATAATTTACGCCCGCCACTACATTTTGGCTGTTAGATATAATGACATGTAGGAAAAAAATTTATATGACATGTAGGAGATTTTGTATATATAGAGTTCACAAAAATAGCTGTGTGCATCACTCGATGCAGAGGCTGAGGTTTTCCCCCATTTCTAAAATAAAGAGTTCACGAAAATGACTTTTTATACACCAACTACAAAATAGCACTCCAACTTTCTTATGGCAATGGTTGCCATTACGTGAAATCCTGACATTGCTTTTTCTAACGATATTGCCATTGGTTTTTTACACATAGGAAGGTCAATTTTTTGCTTAGGAAATATGTATCAATGTTAATAGTAAATTAGGGGAGCTTAATTAGATTGGCTTCAGTCGCGCCTCGTTATTATCGGTGGGCAAGTTCGAATCCTGGTTCGAAACTCTTTCGGCTATGGTGTTGGGCGGCGGTTTTGATGGCCCTCTATCTTATACACGTGTTTTTGTTGTCACCATTCTCCGTGCTTGTTATCTGTTGGCAAGATGGACTCTCCACGGCCTGAACTGAGAGCATATGTATTCCTCTCTCCGGCGACAACTGAGTGTGTTTGATGCAACAAAGTTCGGTGGTTCTTTGAGTAGGCGTGTATTTTGACCTCTTGTCTGTAGCGAATAACTTTTGGTGGGGTGTGGCTACTCCTATATTTTTGTTTTATCTTTAAATCTGCATGGTAATAATTTGCAAAAAAAAATCTGCATGGTAATAAGATTCCCTCATCATTTTGTATCGGTTCGTCGTGTGACTTTATTTTTGGTGAACGTTTGATTCAAGAATAACTAATTATGGATGTATATGGAAATCCGATTCAAGAGACCAAGCCTTGATGATCGAACATTTGATGACATTCTGAAAGGATATGCAATAAAGTTGTTTTAACAAGCAGTTCAATGAACATGTGTACCTTGTGTTCAAACGTCGAAAAAGGAATATGTATCATTATTTGGATCACAATTCAACACTGGCGTATATACCAATAATATGTATCATTATTTGCAGATTATCAACAAGGCAACCTACTAGATCCACATGTGGTCTTATCTTCTGCCGGCGGAGCAGCGCGGACTCATTGATTCCGAATGTACTCGAATGACGATGGTCGTACGGGCTATCTTCTGCCGGGATGGGTGGCTACATCCTAAGAGAATAGATGGATAGAGATTTGTTTAAGTGGTTGATTTTTGTATCCACTTTGTGTGATCCTTAAATTGTAACCGAATGATTTCTTGATACTTGATAATAAAATATGGCGGCTGTGTGCATCATTTTAATGTAGAGGCCGGGAACCTGCATCCCCTTTTCTAAAAAAAAATACCAATAATATGTGTATATATGCATGCATGTATTTGTGTATATCAAGCTCTATAATTCTCATCGCGACATTGATATGAATTTCCAGCTGTATCAGTATCACAGGATATGCAGCCCCGTTTCATTTAGCTTAGACCGGTGATAGTATGCGCAGGATTGTCGCTGCTGCCAAGGTGGTAAGTTCGATTGCATGTATCAGACACCTTCTCCCCACCTCCGGCACTATCAATGGTAAATGACTCTTTGCACTACATGTTCATCGGGTTAATTTGATCGGAGAATCTTCACTAACTTGTTACTCCTACTTAAATATTTTTTTTCTTTGAACGGGTAATCCTACTTAACTGGTTACAGAGAGAATTTAAGTATCCAAAGTTTCATAATCATGATTTTACGACAAGGTCTACGATAGATTTTAACTAAAGGAAACTTTCACGTCTTGCCGAACGACGTCAAAGAATCAAAACGGCCAATCCCTTGGCACGATAGTGTGGCCAATTTTTCGACCTTATAATCACATTGTCAGATTGGTTTCTGAAAAAAAACAGTGCAAATTGTAAGCACAACTTTCCATAGACGGTTTATGATTTTTTCAACACCCATTTGGATTTTACATAGATTTATACATGGATAGAAAAATATGATTTCTGTTTATTTTTTAGAACAACCTGCAGAACACCTCTAGTTAAATTTTTAATTACTTTCGGTAAATTGGCGGAAAGCCAATTAAATGGGGGAATATAGTAGAAAGTCTTGAAAATTTGAAATATTTTGATAGTATCCCTACAATATGGTATAATTTGTTTGAAAATTATACTTCCGTAATTGCCACCATGTTCATTGTACTTGCTTCCTAATGTAGACCTTTTAGGCATTTGAAAAATGGAAAAAGGCGTTATCAAAATTGAAATGTGGAATATTTTTTCATATTTGTTTATCATGAAAGATCGTCTCAAAATGGCTACGCACTTGGTGATATGAATTTAAAGTTATGATTTTCATACCTCGAAGGTCATTTTGTGAAGCAACTTTTTCAATACGTGTCAAAATTTAAGAGAGTTCATTTTTCCTGGCAAGTTAGCAAAACAAAAAGATTCTAAGCCAATGCGTTAATTTTCTTGACCTTGTAATCTAGGAGAACACAACGCACTTGGCTACGCACTTGTTGGTAGGCTGGTCTGCACTCTCCACTAGCTAGGAGTTACACTACGTGGCGCCAGGCACTGAGCGAAATCGTGCACGCCCCGCGGCGTCGTGGCGAGGGAGCCGGCCCGCGCGCCGCACCACCGCTGGAAAGGCCACTCGCGATGTGTGAAATGAGGAACCGAAAGTTAGCCGGGAAATGCTGAAATCGGAGAACACAACGATCTGGTTTGCTAGTTCAGACACAGCCATCTGGTTACTCCAAGTGGCTGTGCCAATTAATAATAAGAAAATTTGGAAAATGAAGGTTCTATTAAAAAATAAAATCGAAATATTTGGTATTTAAAACGGGCTGTCATCTTGACAAAGGATAATATAGGTTAACGGAAATGGGGCGGTTGTGTTTCTTACCATCATGACAGCTAGTATCTCGGTGGGTGAAGAGAGCTGGTGGTTCACTGGGGTCTATGGGCCCCAGACGGAGGAGGCAAAACGTCTCTTTCTGGCAGAACTCCAGGACATCAGGGACCTCCATGCAGGTCCGTGGCTAGTGGCAAGTGATTTTAACCTGATAGTGGACCCGTGTGACAAGAACCAGGGTGTTCTGCATCGTGGGATGATGGGGAGGTTCCGGCGCAAACTTTCAGACCTAGAGCTGAAGGAGCTTTACCTTAATGGTAGGAGATACACATGGTCCAATGAGAGGCAGCAGCCTACCTTGGAGAGGTTAGACAGGGTCTTCACCTCGGTGGACTGGGAAGCTTTCTACCCAGATGCATTCCTCTCCGCCCTGTCGTCTGGGCCCTCAGACCACTGCCCACTACTCCTTAGCCTAGCCCCGGAGAGGCACCACGGGCGTCGTTTCCACTTTCAGGCATTTTGGCCCAAAGTGGAGGGCTTCCTGGATGTGGTCCAGGAAGTGTGAGGGGCCGTGTCGTGGAGTCCCAATCCCTTCAAAAGATTGGGGAATAAGCTCAAGGCCACGGCTCGCAGGCTTTCTGAGTGGAGCGACCGCTTTGTGGGGGAATGTCAAGCGGCAGATCCTCATCGCGACTGAGGTCATTCTTAGGCTTGATGTGGCTATGGAGGGGCGCCCGCTCTCGCCCGAGGAACAAGCACTCCGCCGCCTGCTAAAAAAGAAGCTCCGGGGCTATCCTCCTTGGAGAGATATTTGGCCCGCCAACGGTCCAGGATGTTGTGGTTGAAGGAAGGGGAGGCTTCTACTCACTTCTTTAACCTACACTCTAGCCATCGGAAGCGGAAAAATTTCATTGGACACTTGGTGGTAGATGGGACTCGGGTCTCAAGTCATGAGGAGAAGGTGGAGGCGGTGGACGAGTTCTTTGCTGAACTCCTGGGGTCAGCCCCAGACAGGCCCTTCTCCCTAGACATTGACTTTATTGGTCTACCCTCAGTTGACCTCCAGCATCTTGAGGTGGACTTCTCGGAGGAGGAAGTGTGGAACGTCATTAAGGCCATGCCTTTGGACAAGTGCCCGGGGCCGGACGGGTTACCACATGGTTTTACGTGCCTTGCTGGAGCGTCATCAAGGATGACGTGATGGACGCATTTCGTTCCCTCTCCCGGTTGGATTCTCGTGGATTTGGGGCGGTTAACCAGGCCTACATTACACTCCTGCCTAAGGTGCCAGGGGCCGAGGAAGTGCGAGACTTCCGGCCTATTAGCCTGATCCATGGTTTTGCCAAGTTGGTGGCCAAGATCCTTGCTGTGAGGGTGGCGCCCAGCATTCCGCTTTTGGTGGGGCCACACCAGAGTGCATTTGTGCGTGGGAGGTGCCTGCATGACAACTTCATGTTGGTGCGAGGCATGGCAAGGAAGTTGCACAACACTTCCAACACAGCGGTTCTTCTCAAGCATGACATTAGGAAAGCCTTTGACACGGTGGATTGAGCCTTCCTGCTGGAAGTGCTCAGGAAGATGGGCTTCGGAGAGAGGTGGATTGCGTGGATCTGTATCCTGCTGTCTACAACATCGACTAGGGTTCTGATGAATGGTTCTCCCGGTGGTAAGATTGCCAATTGCCGTGGACTCAGGCAGGGGGACCCCCTCTCGCCCCTGCTTTTCATCCTTGTCATGGAAGTCCTCTACCACCTGATAGAGAAGGCGACAGATCGGGGGCTGCTCTCCCGCCTCTCGACAGCAGGGCTACAACACCGTACCTCCATCTATGCGGATGACGTGGTCACCTTCTTGTGGCCTTCGGTGGGAGATCTGCAGGCATTCGCTGCCTTGTTAGAGGACTTTGGGGTGGCTTCCGGACTGCGCACAAACCTCAACAAGTCCTCGGCTCACCTCATTCGCGGTTCGGAGGGTGATGCACAGAGGGTCGTTCAACTGCTGGGCTGTGATGTCCAGGAGTTCCCCATGCGCTATCTAGGACTCCCCTTGTCACTACGTAAGCTGACCGAAGGGCAGTTGCGTTATATGGTGGATAAGGTGGCTAACCGCCTCCCAAGCTGGGGGGCTGGTCTGATGGACAGAGGTGGGAGACTGGCCGTGATTCGCACTACTCTCTCCTCCGTCTCGATCTTTGCCATGATGTCTCTTGACTTACCGGCCAAGACCCTCGTGACGTTGGAAAGAATCCTGAAGGGATTTCTGTGGAAAGGCCGCAAAGAAGTGCACGGGGGGCACTGCCTCGTGGCGTGGGACCGAGTATGTATGCCCCGAGATTTAGGTGGACTGGGCATACTTAACCTGAAGGTGATGAACTTTGCACTTCGGGCTCGGTGGCTTTGGTTGGAGCGGACGGACTCCACCAAGCCGTGGCGAGAGTTTAACATCCAGGTCCCGAGAGTTGTCAGACAGTTGTTCGAGGCCACGACACGCTCAGTCCTTGGTGACGGGGCCTCGACACTGTTCTGGACTGACAAGTGGCTGCCTGATGGGCGCATTCAGGACCTTGCGCCGACCCTCTTTGGGTCCGTTTCCCGACAAGCTGTCAGGACTCGGTGTGTCCAGGACGGTTTAGCAGGTGGCTGGCTGGAGGACATTTCACCGGATCTCTCAGCCCAGGCCATTAGAGAACTCCTGGAGGTGGCAGACAAGCTGGCAATGGTGCAGCTCGCCCCGGACCAGGAGGACTCCTTCGAGTGGATCTGGGACGCTAGGAGAGTCTACACATCTCGCTCCTGCTACACGGCATATTTCAGGGGGTCCATATCAATGGCAGGTGCTCTCGCCATTTGGCGCTCTAGGGCTCCTTCCAAGTGCAAGATCTTTATGTGGCTTGCTCTTCGGGGGCGTTGCTGGACAGTGGATCGGCTCGCTCAGCGAAATCTCCCACGCCCCACCTCTTGTACCCTCTGTGACCAGCATGACGAGACCATTGATCACCTCCTGGTGGGCTGTGTCTTCTCCCTGGAGGTTTGGATGAGATGTTGCCTCAGCTGGGGGGTCCCCGGCTGGACCCCGAGGGCTAATGAGACCTTGGAGGAGTGGCTCTTCTCCAGGACGACGCCGAGGAGAGACTGTAGGATCTGTGGAAGGCGCTAGCCCTCATGGCGTGGACTCTGTGGAACCACCGAAATGACATTGTTTTTGATGGCGCAATGCCATCGGTCGGTAGGGTGCTAGACTCGATTAGGTTAGAGGGAGAAACCTGGCGTGTCGCCGGTCTCTTCAGGGGTAGCCTAGGGCAGGCGGAGCGGTGGAGGTTTGGCAAGTAGTCGCTATGTATCTAGGGTATCGAGCTGCTACGGCAGTGTGGTTGCGCGCTAGGCGTCTGTGTCAGCCCGCGTTGTAATTCGGTCGCTTGGCCTCTTCTTCTTTGAAAACTGATATGCCTTCCAGGGCATATCCTTAAAAAGATGATGAATTAAGTAAACACATGTTTTTAGTGTAAATTTGCTCGTGAAGCTTGGTGTGTCATTTAAGTTTCGCTGAACTTTATGTTGCAAATATGTTTGGCAATTGGTCAGGTATTCGACCACAATATTCTAAAAATATCATCGTGGGAGCCTTATGTTGGTCATTGTGACTCTGCAGGAATTATGTTGCTTTGATAAAAATAAATCTCCTTCTACGTTGCAGGGCTTTTTTCCAAAATGGAGGATTACGCCTCAGTCTACTAATTAGTAATTATGTAGAAGAGAGTTGCCCGGTTAATCAGGGAGAAACTGGATGAAAACTCACATAAAATCCCATGAAGGACAACCGTCGTAGAACACGACTGCTGCCAAATAGGGCACTTAGCAACCCTGGCTAGCGACACAAACACTTGCATACACGAGGCCGACCAAGGCATCATAATCACCCATCGTCTCGCAAAACTCAAGATTACGACTTGCCGAAGACGACCGATGAGGCACAAACCTCTCAGCGATGCCATGGGATCCACCTCGGCCATGCCACACGGTTGGCCGCGGCGCCTATGGTAAACATCTCAGACTTGAACGAAAGTTTCACATGAGAGGTATGGAGGGCTTGCGCCAACCGAGCCACAAGAAAACCCCTCGGACACGCCGGAAAGCCCGACTACCGAAGCCTTTGAAATGTCCCTACTTCACTTTCCACCAAATTGACCACCATGTCGGAGAAGCCACCAACACACCACTAGTCCCTCCAGCCGAGTTCTTCTTCAAAAACGGAACCCCCGGAGGGACATGACACACAATGCCATCATCGTTTGATCCGTTAAAACATGATCTTAGGTTTGCCCCGGAGCAAGGGACATGAGGGTGATGAGCACGAGACAACACCACGAAAATGCCTAAGATCAGCCTGGTAAATAAAGCATTTAGAGATGGCTTACTGAAGGCTCCAATCCCAATGAGAAGAGATTATCCCATCATTCAGTATGCTGATGACACCATTGTTGTTTTGCCTGCAAATAAAGCTGATTTGGAAGTATTCAAGGACATACTGAATTTGTATGCAGCTTTCACTGGACTGAGGATAAATTTTCATAAATCATCCATGATGCCAATCAATGTGCCACATGAGGAAATGATTGAACTAGCAGCCTTTTTTGAATGCATACTGGGAACTATGCCTTTCACATATCTGGGCTTACCAATGGGAACAACTAGGCCAACAATTAGAGATATGTCACCTCTATCAGATAGAGTGGAGAGAAGGATGACAGCAAGCACATGTTTTCTTTCATATCGAGATGTCCTCTTTACCCACCTTTTTATGCTCTGCTTACAGCTTCCAGTGGGATTGCTTGAGGTAATTGATAGAGGAAGAAGGCATTGTTTGTGGAGGAAAAAAGATAAGGATAAGGTCCACTCTTTGGCTGCCTGGGACATGGTATGTCGGCCCAAAAACAAAGGTGGTCTGGGTATTATAAATTTGAGAGTCCAGAATACAGCTCTTTTGCTCAAATACTTGCACAAATTCTATAATGATGATAGTACACCATGGGTATAGCTAGTCAAGGATGCCTATTACCACAGTACAGTTCCCCATGCTGTTGTAGCTTCTGGCTCCTTCTGGTGGAGAGGAGTTTTTGCACTCTCTGATGCTTATAGAACAATCACAAGGTGTGTGCCTGGAAATGGTATCTCGATTTTATTTTGGTCAGATAACTGGATGCAAGGAAAGCTGGAGGACAGATTCCCTCACCTGTTCTCCTTTGCTCTTGATAAATTACAATCTGTTGCAGAATTCATGGGAACTGATAATAAGCTGCAGTGGTTTCACATCCCTTTATCTGTTGAGGCACATGGGGAATATGCAGAGTTGCAGGTTTTGCTACAGGACTTTAGCTTGAATGCAGACACTAAAGATACATGGATATGTACACTTGGCAATGGTGTTTTCAAGCCAAGCAAGGTGTATAAATTACATTTTCAGTCTCCTCCTACAGATGCCCCTTCTTGCTGGTTATGGAAGAGCAAATGTCAGTCGAAGCACAAATTCTTTGCCTGGCTGATACTTCATGACAGAATAAATACACAGGAGATGCTCATCCGAAGACATTGGCATGTTTCAAACAATTCTGATTGTGTTTTGTGTGCTTCTCAGTAGTTAGAAGACCGGAGACATTTATTATTCAATTGTATGTTCAGTGCAAGGCTATGGAACTATCTCCAGATAGCATGGCATCCTGGTGGGTCACCTTCACAGGTTCTTACTGCGGCTAAAAATAGTTTCCCTAGCCCTTGTTTTACTGAGGTGGTAATTCTAGCTTGCTGGGCAATCTGGAAGCAGAGGAATGGGTGGATTTTCAAGAACATCAAACCCACCTTCAGAGGATGGAAATCCTGTTTTGTATATGAGGTCACTTTGCTCAATATAGGGCAAAGACCACTGATGTTGACCTGTTGTCATCATGCTTGACAACCTATTCTGATTTTTTGTTTATCTTTTTGTAAATAGCTTGTACATATGTTTTCTTTTAATAAAGTGGAGAAAAGGCTGTGGGGGACTCCCCTACAATAGAAAATTTTCAAAAAAAAATGCCTCAAGAAGGACCCCGCAGACGTCGACATTGTTGGCTCGGCCATAACCAGGAACAACCTTCGCTTGGTACCGTCTCACAGTCCTCCTCTGACCAGCTGACCGACGCAGCAATCTACATTGGCAGAACAATTGCTAAACTGCCGAAACCCTGCCCATTCTCACTGGTTGGCGAGATCACGACCACTAGTTCTGGTGGTGAAACCTCCCCGGGGCATGCCGCATAGCTCACTACCATGAAGGAGATATGCCCTAGAGGCAATTAATAAAGATATTTTATTTGTCATATCTCGATTGTTCATAATACGTTTTGTACCATGCTATAACTGTATTAAGCGGAAACATTAATATATGTGTGGTATGTAAACAACCAGGCCCCTAGTAGCCTCTATTTAACTAGTCCGTTGGGTAACAGATGATCAAGATTTCCTGATCATGGACAATTACGTCAGTTGACAATGGAGTCATGTCATTGGGTGAATGACGTGGTGGACATACCCAAAAGATATAAAAACGTAGTGCCCATACCTTCGACTGTGAGATCATATCAAATCGCTGCTTCTGGAAGGTGCTTTGATCGCATCAAACGACATGTCTTATATAGCGTGACAATAAAGGTGACACTTTCGGGTATCCGAAGGAAACAGTGGAGGCGAGTGATCAAGAGCAGGATTTGCCAATCCACATAGCAGGATAGATACTCTAGGCCCACTCGGTGAGATTACATCAATGAGCTTGGAAGCATGTGACTAGCTCACGGGGATATAATATCACAGACGAGTAAAGATAGCTTTGTCAATGACGAGATCATGCTCGGTAATCATGATACCAGAGAACGATGCTCGGACAATCTAAGTATCGTTAGGCAAAAGGATGAGACTAGACGTCTAAAGGTTCAAACGATAAAAAGACATTCGTGGACACACAGGGGCTATCATGGGTATCCAGATCCCGCTGTTAGTCATTGATCGGAGACGTGGCTCGATCATGTCTGGTGTGATCCCGAACCTTAGGGTAGCACACTTAAGGGTAGATGACGATTAGATTGGATATAAGAGAGAAAGAAACCGGAGACTCCGGAAGTGTTCCGGGACATGTCCGATGTTGATCGGAGGCAACGAAATATGTTTCGAAGCCCAAATGAATTAAATAATATGTATTTAATATTAATAAGTGTTATTAATGATTAAATATATTATTTATTTAATTAATTTCAAAAATTTAAAGGCATTAAACCTAAATGGGCCTTAGAGGCCCATTAGGGAAAAACCCCATTTGGGAAATGGGGGGAGGGGGCCAGCTCCCTAGGTGGGCCAAATGGGGCCTACCAAGGGGCCGGCGCACCCCATGGCCGGTGGTGGCCATGTGGGAATAGTCCCACAGGGGCCTAGCCGATGGGTGTGGCCTCCCTCCTCCACCTATTATATGGGTGCCCCATGCCCTGGAAATCCCATCCCATCTCCTTCTTCTTCTCTCCTAACTTTAGCGTGGTTCCGTTTCTGGAGCTGCGTACGAGGAGGGAAGTCTTTCCACTATACGCACACCGCCGTGCTGCTAGATCCAATCTTCCGCTTCCGCTGCTCTGCTGGATCTGGAGCCCAGAGGTCGTCATCTACACCGTACGTGTGTGGAACTACGAGGCGCTACACAGGTGGCGCTGGGAGTACGTCTACTTCCTCTACATGACCTTGAGTTCAGCTTCGTCTGCTTCATCGACAATGTTTGTGCGGGAACGTAATCCTGCTTTCGGTCTACGAGGGTACGTATATCGATCCCCTCCGTTACGGTATATCTGCATAGTAATAGATCTTGGCTAGTTTCTGGTTATTGTTGGTAGGAATTTTTTTGTTTTCTGTCTATGATTCCCTTCAGTGGTATCAGAGCCGATCTATGCGTAGATATATCTGTGCAGTTTTTAGAACACATGTTGAATGTGGGCATCGATTCTATATTTGTTACCCTCTAGCGTGTACTTGTTTATATCGCGACATTGTTCGATGAAGCGGCCTGGACCGACTTTATGCGTACTCTTACGCGAGACTGGTTCCACACTTGACATACGGCTTGCACCGTATATGTGGCTGGTGGGTGTCTGTATCTCTTACAATAGTTGATATTGCATTTACAATGGAGGGCCCTGAAAGGGGTGTAATAGAGACAATTATTTAATCGTTGTTGTGGTTGTTCGTAGGTAAGAAACGGTTCTTTTACGAAAGCCCTAGCAGCCACGTAAATATGCAAAAGATAAAGTAGAAAGCGTCTAACTTTAGTTTGCAAGGGTAATGTGATATGGTCAAGGTAGGTTTGTTAAATTGTTTATAAACTGTGGCACGAAGGAGATCATCGGTGCAAGACCATATCATGTCGCATTACATTTCATTTTAGATGTTATGTAGATTGAGTGCATCTTATATTGTGTATATATATATGTCTATATATTAGTTACATGGCGGTAGTAATATAAGATGATCCCTCCTAAAATACCATATAGTGTTCTCCCTATAGCGTGCACCACCGAAAGTTCTCCGTTACGAGGCAGGCCATGACGATCGGGTGTCAGACGTATCTGCGTTTGCATAATGTGGGTGTAAGCCACGTTGCACAAGCAATACACTATAGGATATTTTGGCGAGCCTAGCATTTACAGACATGGTCTCGGAACACAGTGACCGAAAGGTTAAGCACGAGTCACATAGTTGTTGTGATTGACATAAACGATGTCTACCTTTGAAGCTATGCTATCGGTTGTGACGATCGGGGATAGTATATCGGATAAGGATCGTGTAATCACTAAAACGAAGAGAGGGATATTCGTTTTGAGTGAGAGTTATGGTAGTTTTATTTTATTAAAACTTGAACCCATATTTTATTATGAACAAAGTCTTTATGTTTTGCAAACCTTTGTAGATATAACCTGTTTGATAGATCTTTTAAACTTAGGCACATTCCTATGATTGAGAAACTTAAAAGGTGGGTCCAAACTTCAAATTTTTATACCGTAGCTTGAGGATACTCCTTGTTTCAAACCTTTTAGCTCTATATGATACAATACCCGTTAGAGATAGAACCCGGAGATTTCACAAACAAAAGTATAATTTGGATTATCAAGTTTTGTGCGGATATTTTCATCATAGTCTAGTGTATGCTATGATCTCTCCCATAGAGAATGAACTGTGGGTGCGTGTTGACAGATCACGAACATTTGGAATGGTCGCTGAGACTGATGATCTGTATCCACCGTAAATCAGGTTTTCTTCTCAACCAAGATGGAAGAGAACACTCGCATTAAAGGAGCATGTGGCAGTCATACTTGATGACATTGGTAATACTTGATTACATTAGTCATACTTGATGACATTGGTCATACTTGATGACGTTAGGATGGCTCGCTCAGCTCGATCACTGGATGACAGACAAAGTTGCCAGATGCAAATGTTTTGTCATAGACTATGTCATGCAAGGGGAATCGTTCACCTTCATGAATTCTTGGTTGTGTTGAAAAACCACGGAAATGAACGAATAACCGGGAAGTCATCAATGATGATAGTGTATATATGATATACGAGTTATGAATGTTTTTGCCTAAACAAGTACTTGCAGCAGTGACTAAGTTTTGATACTAGTCATGTTTTATGAAAACGAGATTTTCTGCTTGAATAGCTTGGAAGGATGAGAAGACAATGTGTGTTGATGATGGCAGACAATATGTTGTAATGGCCATTGACACTCTCTCAGCATCTACCATTTTGGATTAATTTGGATCTAAACAAATTCAGTTTGATCGCTTGTTAGCATGATCATTATAAGTGTGTCTTGCCTCTAGCAATACAATTTTTCATATTTGTCAGTGACAAAATTGTTGTCCTACATTTATGAGTAATATCTTTAGTGATCATACACCGATTGGGAATGAAGTGTTCTTATATGAATCCAGATAGTAGTAGCTCCCACATTTATAACTTTAATGCCAAAGGATACAAACTTAATAATGACACCACATTATTGTGGCACTAACGTTTTAAGTCATGTCAATGTTATATGCATTAAGAAGCTTCATTCAGATGAACCTCCAAGTCCTTAGATTTTGATCTTTTGACACTTGCAAAATAACTAAGACACCGTTTTCTGGAAACAAGCATTTAACTTATTGATAATCATACATAATGATGTGTGTGGATCAATGAAGTACGTTAACGTGTGGTGGAAATCATTATTTCGTAAACTTCACCAATGATTTGAGTAGATATATGGATATCCACTTAATGAAATGCTGGTCTGAAAAGTTTGATAAGTTCAAACAAGTTCGGAGTGAAGTAGGAAAAATAAACTTAACAAGAAAATTAAATTCCTGCGATACAGATCAAGGAAACAAGATTTTGAGTTATGAGTTTGGCATGTCATTGGAAGACTTGTGAAAAGAGTTCCACAAATTACGCCGCATGGAATACCACAATGTTATGGTGTGTTAAGACGTCGTAATCACACTCTATTGAATAGTGTGTGATGAATAAAATATCTTATCGAATTATTGTGATCATTGAAGTCATATGGTAGAAACAAAACATTCACGTTAGATAATAGGGAAACCATCTAAATCCGTGGAGGTAATACCATACGAGTGATGGCATGGCTTTTAGCCTAGATTGTCGTTTTTGATATTTTAGTGTTTTGATATGATCAAACCTAAAACGGATAAATCTTTGTAGTATACCTAAGGAATTAGTTGGGTACATGTCTCACAATAAAGGCAAAATTGTTGCCGAATATACCTTGCTCAAGAAATAGTTTCTTGTCCGAAGATATAAGTGGGAAAGAAAGTAGAGCAATACGAAGTTAATGAACTTCCTCTCCAGACATCAGAGTGACGCAACGGAAACTGTTCCGATACCGGAAATTGTTCCGATATCGTCCTCCACAGATGAAAGAAAGCTAATTATAATGATCATGACGCTATAAGCTCGTACTAAGATCGTAGGCATACGAGAATGGTTTCCGCACTATGTGCTATGAATCTTGTTATGAAACGTCATGTTAATGGAACATGAAAATACCTACGAACTAAAAGAAGCGATGGTGGACCCAAGTTCGAGAAATGGCTATGAGCCATATATAATCCGAGATAAAATCCATGTACGATTACCAAGTAATGACTTGGGTAAATCTTCTTGATGGGCTTCACGCCGTTGAGAGTAAATGGAATTTTATGACAAGATAGACGCTCACGAAACAGTTTTGACAAATTCAAAAGTTGACCACAACGAGATTTTGTCTCAAGTGGCGATGCCTAAATCTGTTTAGGATTGTTCTAGCAATTATTTCCAATTGAGAAATTGATGGATGGATAAATAAACCATGTTCCCTAATGACAACATTAAGGAAGAGTTGTAATCGGTACAACAAGTAGGTTCTGTTGATCCTAAGGATGCTAGACACGTATGCAAACTTCAGTTGTCCATTCAAGGGCTGAAGCAAGCATATCGGAGTTGGAATCTTCACTTTGATAATGTGATCAGAAAATTTTGGAGTCGTCCAAAATAGTTGAAGAAACCTGCATTTACAAAGAAGTGAGTGGGAGCTAAGTAGCTTTTCTTGATCTTATATGTGAATGGCATATTTGAGTGGTAGCTGAAAGAAATTCCCTAGTCTTATACGGATGGCGTATTTAAGTGGGAGCTAGGTGTCATTCCTGATTTTATATGTAATGACATATTAAGAATGATACAGATCCTTGCTAGCGCTAAGTTGACGAGGGAATATCTCCCCGGCAACAGCACCAGAAACAATGCTTGTACGTCACACGTCAGTTGGGAACCCCAAGAGGAAGGTATGATGAGTGCAGCAGCAAGTTTTCCCTCAGTATGAAACCAAGGTTTAATCGAACCAGTAGGAAAACGAGGTTTGCTTCGAAGGTGTTGGTGAAGGAGTGTAGTGCGGCGCAACACCAGGGATTCCGGTGCCAACGTGGAACCTGCACAACACAATCAAATTACTTTGCCCCAACTTAACAGTGAGGTTGTCAATCTCACCGGCTTGCTGAAAACAAAGGGTTAAACGTATCGAATGGAAATGATGTTTGTTTGCATAAAACAGTAGAGAACAATGATTGCAGTAGATTGTATTTCAGATGTAAAAGAATGGACCGGGGTCCACAGTTCACTAGTGGTGTCTCTCCAATAAGATAACTAACATGCTGGGTAAACAAATTACAGCTGGGCAATTGACAATTGATAAGTGCATATAACATGCATGTGTGAGTGTGGTGTCTACTATGAGATTCATTTGGGCATTACGACAAAGTACATAGACCGCTATCCAGCATGCATCTATGCCTAAATAGTCCACTTTCCGGTTAACATCCGTACCCCTTCCAGTATTAAGTTGCAAGCAACAGACAATTGCATTAAGTAATGTGCGTAATGTAAACAATACATTCATCCTTGAATAAAGCATTGCTGTTTTACCCCTAGTGGCAACAACACATCTACAACCTTAGAACTTGCTGTCACTATCCCAGGTTAAATAGAGGTTGAACCCAACTATCATGCATAAATACCCCTCTTGGAGTCACAAGTATTCACTTGGCCAAGGCTTCAACAAGTAACGGAGAGCATGCAAGATCACAAATGACATAGACATGATAATATAATATTCAGCTCCACATAGGTATCAATATAAGTCAGATCCCAGCAAACACAACATGTAGCATTACAATAAGATGATCTTGATCATGATAGGCAGCTCACAAGATCTAAACATGATGGCACAAGTGGAGAAGACAACCATCTAGCTACTGCTATGGACCCATAGTCCAAGGATGAACTACTCACGCATCACTCCGGAGGCGGGCATGGCGATGTAGAGCCCTCCGGTGATGATTCCCCTCTCCGGCAGGGTGCCGGGAAGAGCTTCAGAACCCCCCGAGTTAGGGTTGACGACGGCGGCGGCAGCGAATATGTTCTGGATGAAAGGCTCGGTGTTTTAGGGTTTTCACGTCTCGGGGAATAAATAGGCGAAGGGGCGATGTCGGCGGACCCCCGAGGGGCCCAAACCACAGGCGGCGCGGTGGGCCCCTGCCGCGCCGCCTGTGGTTTGGCCACCTCGTGGCTCTTCGTCTCTCCTTCGGACTCCGTGTACGTGTGGAAAAATAGGGACTTGGCCTTTTGTTTCGTGCAATTCCGAGAATATTTCCAGAAGTAACTTTCTGAAACCAAAAACAGCAGAAAACAGGGAACTGGCACTGTGGCATCTTGTTAATAGGTTAGTCCCAGAAAATGCATAAAAGTGATATGAAGTGTATATAAAACATGTAGCAAATGGTATAATATAAGCATGGAACAGCAGAAATTATGGATACGTTGGAGACGTATCAAGCATCCCCAAGCTTAGTTCTACTCGTCCTCGAGTAGGTAAAACGATAACAACAAATAATTTCTGAGGAGACATGCTTTCACACAATCTTGATCAATATATTGCAAGGCTCATGTCATGAATGAAGTGACTCAAAGCAATGATCTATAGTTTGCTAACAAATAGATAAAGAGTAAACAATGAATCATATAAGCAAAAACTTTTCATGAATAGTACTTTCAAGACAAGCATCAAAAAGTTTTGCATAAGAGGTAACTCATAAAGCAATAGATTCAAAGTAAAAGGCATTGAAGCAACACAAAGGATGATTAAGTTTCAGCATTTGCTTTCAACTTGTAACATGTATATCTCATGGATAGTTGTCAACATAAAGCAATATAACAAGTGCAATAAGTAAACATGTAAGAATCAATGCACACAAAGTTGACACAAGTGTTTGCTTCTAAGATAGAAAGGAGTAGGTAAACTGACTCAACATAAAGTAAAAGATAGGCCCTTCGCAGAGGGAAGCAGGGATTAAATCATGTGCTAGAGCTTTTTAAGTTTTCGAAAGCATATAGAGAGCACAAAATAAGTATTTGAGAGGTGTTTGTTGTTGTCAACGAATGGTAGTGGGCACTCTAACCCCCTTGTCAACCAGACTTTCAAGAGCGGCTCCCATGAAGGACGTTATCTCTACCAGCAAGGTAGATCATCCCTCTTCTCTTTTGTTTACACATGTATTTTAGTTTCTTTATAGATGACACTCCTCCCAACCTTTTGCTTACACAAGCCATGGCTAACCGAATCCTCGGGTGCCTTCCAACATTCACATACCATGGAGGAGTGTCTATTTGCAAATTAAGTTGCTTACTGATAAATCAGGGCAAAACATGTGAAGAGAATTATTAATGAAAGTTGTAATTAATTGGGGCTGGGCACCCCGTTGCCAGCTCTTTTTGCAAATTATTGGATAAGCGGATGTATATGCCACTAGTCCATTGGTGAAAGTCTGTCAGAAGTAAATGACAAGATTGAAAGATAAAACACCACATACTTCCTCATGAGCTATAAAACATTGACACAAATAAGGAGTAATAAAGTTTTGAATAGTTTAAAGGTAGCACATGAAATATTTACTTGGAATGGCAGGAAATACCACATAGTAGGTAGGTATGGTGGACACAAATGGCATGGGTTTTGGCTCAAGTTTTGGATGCACGAGAAGCATTCCCTCTCAGTACAGAGTTTAGGCTAGCAAGGTTGTTTGAAGCAAACACAAGTATAAACCGGTACAGCAAGAATCACATAAAAACATATTGCAAGTATTATAAGACTCTACACTGTCTTCCTTGTTGCTCAAACATTTTACCAGAAAATATCTAGACCTTAGAGAGAACAAATATGCATCCCAAGTCTCAACAAGCTCTACGGTAGTTCTCCACTACTAGGCTTTAACTACATGATGCAAGAGCTTAAACATGATCTACTTGAGAGCTCAAAACAATTGCAAAGCATCAAATCGAAACAAGACAATGATCTACAAGAATGCATATGTCTTTTCCAATACCAACTACTACATGTAGCATTTTCTTTCTTCCAAACAAACACCAATCAATTTATTTAAACATAAACTCTCCAAATGATAATATAATGCAGCAAGAGAGTATTTATAAACAAGTGCTAACAGCTCGAAGAGATGCATGAAAAACAGGAGCTAAAAGCACTGCAGTAGCTAGTTAAGAATACTCAACAAATATAAGTGAAGAACATGAGTATTCACATGAAAAAGCGGAGCGTGTCTCTCTCCCACACAAGGATTGCTAGGATCCGAATTTATTCAAACAAAAACAAAAATAAAAACACACAGACGCTCCAAGTAAAGCGCATAAGATGTGAAAGAATTAAAATATAGTTTCACTAGAGATGACCTGATAAGTTTGTTGATGAAGAAGGGGATGCCTTGGGCATCCCCAAGCTTAGACGCTTGAGTCTCTCTGAATATGGTTGGGATGAACCACGGGGGCATCCCCAAGCTTAGGCTTTTCACTCTTCTTGATCACATAATATCACCCTTCTCGCTTGATCCTTGAAAACTTCCTTCACACCAAACTCAAGACAGTTCTCATTAGAGGGTTAGTGCATAATCAAAAATTCTCATATTCTGTAATGATACAATCAATCCCAAAGCTTCTGGACATTAGCTACAGCCACCAATGCTTTGTGGAGCAAAGAAATCCACACAAACACAGTAAAAGAGCGAATGCAAAACAAAAGGCAGAATCTGTCAAAAACAGAACAGTCTGGAATGACGAATTTTTTCGAGGCACTTAAGTTGCTCAGATGGATCTGGCCTAAAATAATGAAAGTTGCGTACATATCTCAGGAATATGCGTGATTTTTTCAGAATTTTTTGAATTTTCTACAGGGAGATAAGCTCAAATCCGTGACAGCTAAAAATCTGTCACTGCGCAGAAATCCAAATCTTGCATCAACTTTCAATATAGAACTTTACTTGGCACAACATTGCGATAAAATAAAGATACAAAGGAGTTGCTACAGAAGTAACAAAACTCCTTGACTCAAAGAAAACAAAAATAACAGCAAATAAAAACGATGGGTTGTCTCCCATAAGCGCTTTTCTTTAACGCCTTTCAGCTAGGCGCAGAAAGTGAAAATCAAGTGTTGTCAAGTGGCAAATCATTCAAATCATCAAAAGCTTCTTCCAACACACAGCTTGTAACAATGGGTATCTTAGATGTTCCTGGAGGTGTTTCATTACCTTTAACCGTACTAAAAGTTTTATCAATTTTAAGCTCATAATGAGTCTTTGGTTTTGGCACTTTAGGAACATACATAAACTTTTGCTCTCTACCCACATAAACTTTCTCCTTTTTAGACTTAAGAGAAGTAAAGGTTGAACTTAAGGTTTCAATAGCTTCCTCTAACTCATCAATTCTATGATTTTGGGTGTCATGGATATTATTATCCTCAAGAACAGTGATTCTTTCATTGATGGTGGCTATTGATTCATTAGTCTTACCAATACAATCAAGAAAATTTGGAAAAAAATTCTCCATAGAGTCTAACTTATTTATAACATCCTCCAAGGTGATCTCAATTTTAATATCTTTAGTGGGTGGTGTTCCTACCAAACTTTCAATAATATTACAGGCTTCTAAAGCAGGAGTACCCAAGAAATTTCCACCTGTAAGAGTGTCTAGAACATACCTATACCAACTAGAGATACCAACATAAAAGTTCCTAAGGAGGATAGTGGTAGAGTGTTTCTTAGTACATCTATGATGAGCATCACTAATTCTATACCAAGCATCTTTCAAATTTTCACCTCCTAGTTGCCTAAAAGAACGAACTTCAACTTCAGGAGCATTCATTTTGAAAAACAAAATCAAACCGAATTAAACAAGTAACTAATTTTTTTGTGTTTTTGATAAAGAGAGCAAACAAGACTAAATAAAAATAAACTAAGCAAGACAAATAACAAAGTAAAGAGATTGGGTGTGAGAGACTCCCCTTGCAGAAGCAATTCGGTTTTCCCCGGCAACGGCGCCAGAAAACGTGTTGCTGGCTAAGTTGACGAGGGAATATCTCCCCGGCAACAGCCAGAAACAATGCTTGTACGTCACACGTCAGTTGGGAACCCCAAGAGGAAGGTATGATGAGTGCAGCAGCAAGTTTTCCCTCAGTATGAAACCAAGGTTTAATCGAACCAGTAGGAAAACGAGGTTGCTTCGAAGGTGTTGGTGAAGGAGTGTAGTGCGGCGCAACACCAGGGATTCCGGTGCCAACGTGGAACCTGCACAACACAATCAAATTACTTTGCCCCAACTTAACAGTGAGGTTGTCAATCTCACCGGCTTGCTGAAAACAAAGGGTTAAACGTATCGAATGGAAATGATGTTTGTTTGCATAAAACAGTAGAGAACAATGATTGCAGTAGATTGTATTTCAGATGTAAAAGAATGGACCGGGGTCCACAGTTCACTAGTGGTGTCTCTCCAATAAGATAACTAACATGCTGGGTAAACAAATTACAGCTGGGCAATTGACAATTGATAAGTGCATATAACATGCATGTGTGAGTTGTGGTGTCTACTATGAGATTCATTTGGGCATTACGACAAAGTACATAGACCGCTATCCAGCATGCATCTATGCCTAAATAGTCCACTTTCCGGTTAACATCCGTACCCCTTCCAGTATTAAGTTGCAAGCAACAGACAATTGCATTAAGTAATGTGCGTAATGTAAACAATACATTCATCCTTGAATAAAGCATTGCTGTTTTACCCCTAGTGGCAACAACACATCTACAACCTTAGAACTTGCTGTCACTATCCCAGGTTAAATAGAGGTTGAACCCAACTATCATGCATAAATACCCCTCTTGGAGTCACAAGTATTCACTTGGCCAAGGCTTCAACAAGTAACGGAGAGCATGCAAGATCACAAATGACATAGACATGATAATATAATATTCAGCTCCACATAGGTATCAATATAAGTCAGATCCCAGCAAACACAACATGTAGCATTACAATAAGATGATCTTGATCATGATAGGCAGCTCACAAGATCTAAACATGATGGCACAAGTGGAGAAGACAACCATCTAGCTACTGCTATGGACCCATAGTCCAAGGATGAACTACTCACGCATCACTCCGGAGGCGGGCATGGCGATGTAGAGCCCTCCGGTGATGATTCCCCTCTCCGGCAGGGTGCCGGGAAGAGCTTCAGAACCCCCCGAGTTAGGGTTGACGACGGCGGCGGCAGCGAATATGTTCTGGATGAAAGGCTCGGTGTTTTAGGGTTTTCACGTCTCGGGGAATAAATAGGCGAAGGGGCGATGTCGGCGGACCCCCGAGGGGCCCAAACCACCAGGCGGCGCGGTGGGCCCCTGCCGCGCCAGTGTGGTTTGGCCACCTCGTGGCTCTTCGTCTCTCCTTCGGACTCCGTGTACGTGTGGAAAAATAGGGACTTGGCCTTTTGTTTCGTGCAATTCCGAGAATATTTCCAGAAGTAACTTTCTGAAACCAAAAACAGCAGAAAACAGGGAACTGGCACTGTGGCATCTTGTTAATAGGTTAGTCCCAGAAAATGCATAAAAGTGATATGAAGTGTATATAAAACATGTAGCAAATGGTATAATATAAGCATGGAACAGCAAAATTATGGATACGTTGGAGACGTATCAATCCTCTAGTAAAGTATAAATGATTATTTAAGTGATTAAATTTTCTATGAATGAAGTTAAAAGTATTAGGCTTTAGATTTATAATTTGTATAGATCAAAAGGGGCTTAATAACATTAGGTCGAATATTTTCCTAGGTTAAGATTCTGAAATGTTTCAGAATAGAACAAGCGAAGAAAGTTCTTACTTGTATGACCAGGTAAAATATTAAGTTTGTCTTAGCGTTTCAGCGATAGTTATTGAAAGAAAAAGGATGTCCGACATCCTCTATGCCTCAGCCATCGATTCTATCATACTGAAAGCTCGACTTGGTGTGACCCAAGTTCTTAGTTGAAGAACGAGTTCTAGAGTGATCCTGGATGGATCAATGAACAAACGTTAAGTATATCCTTCAGTGTCTAAAGAGAACCGAAGATGTGTTTTCTGGTATGGGGGTGAAAGTGAAAAAGACAACTTGCCGTTTTAAAAGTTACGATGATGCAAGTTATGACACTGACCCATACGGTTAGAAATCTCATACAGGAGAAGTCCTTTGTTTTGAAGAAAGACAGGATTAGTTTACGAAGTCGCATATGAATGCACTGTCGCACAATCTACATAGGTATAGGAATATATGCCTACTTCAGAAGCAGCAAGTGTGATTGGAATGAGCGATTTTCCTGAGCATGCGGGTTTTCCTTAATAGATCTCCTAGACTTTTAAGGCCCATGCTACGCCAAGTTTCGAGTCTTACTCCATCGACAAACATATATTTCCCGTTATCATAAGATACGGGATGATGTCAAACTAGGTGACATAGAAGTGTTGCAAAGCACATACAGATCTCAATGTGGGAGATTTGTTGACTAAATTCCTCTTCCACGAGACAAGCATGCACCATATTGCTATAGGTGCTAAGCTTTTACCAAGTTGTAAACTAGATTAATTGGTACTCTAGTGCAAGTGGGAGACTGAAGGAGATATTTTATTTGTCATATCTCGATTGTTCATAATACGTTTTGTACCATGCTATAACTGTATTAAGCGGAAATATTAATACATGTGTGGTATGTAAACAACCAGGTCCTAGTAGCCTCTATTTAACTAGTCCGTTGGGTAACAGATGATCAAGGTTTCCTGTCATGGACAATTACGTCAGTTGACAATGGAGCCATGTCATTGGGTGAATGACGTGGTGGACATACCCAAAGATATAGAAACGTAGTGCTCATACCTTCGACTGTGAAATCATATCAAATCGTGCTTCTGGAAGGTGGTTTGATCGCATCACGACATGTCTTATATAGCGTGACAATAAAGGTGGCACTTTTCGGTATCCGAAGGAAACAGTGGAGGCGAGTGATCAAGAGCAGGATTTGCCAATCCACATAGCAGGATAGATACTCTGGGCCCACTCGGTGAGATTACATCAATGAGCTTGCAAGCATGTGACTAGCTCACGGGGATGTAATATCACAGACGAGTAAGATAGCTTTGTCAATGACGAGATCATGCTCGGTAATCGTGATACCAGAGAACGATGCTCGGACAATCTAAGTATCGATAGGCAAAAGGATGAGACTAGACGTCTAAAGGTTCAAACGATAAAAAGACATTCGTGGACACACAGGGGCTATCATGGGTATCCAGATCCCGCTGTTAGTCATTGATCGGAGAACGTGTCTCGATCATGTCTGGTGTGATCCCGAACCTTAGGGTAGCACACTTAAGGGTAGATGACGATTAGATTGGATATAAGAGAGAAAGAAACCGAGACTCCGGAAGTGTTCCGGGACATGTCCGATGTTGATCGGAGGCAACGAAATATGTTTCGAAGCCCAAATGAATTAAATAATATATATTTAATATTAATAAGTGTTATTAATGATTAAATATATTATTTATTTAATTAATTTCAAAATTTTAAAGGCATTAAACCTAAGTGGGCCTTAGAGGCCCATTAGGGAAAAAAACCCATTTGGGAAATGGGGGGAGGGGGCCAGCCTCCCTAGGTGGGCAAAATGGGGCCTACCAAGGGGCCGGCGCACCCCATGGCCGTGGTGTGTGAGGACCCCCGGATTAACTATCCGAGATACTCGTTATGTTTCCTGCAACAATCCCATGATCAGTCTGTTGTTGCACATAACTCGAATTGGCATCACAGAACACCATAAATACTGAATAAATATACTTACTTGATTGAAGCCGTAACTTCAACAGGTACTTGCAGCGGATATCACCAAACAACGTGGAGCCCAAGTCATTTGCCATAACCCTACAGGAAGTTGACTGGGAAGCGCCCGAGTTCGCATTGACGTCGTCGAAACCTTCTTCTTCTAACTGCTCCTCTTCAAATCTGGCTAAGACAATAGCCAGGGATGAAACCAATATGAGTACATTTGAATGTACTCGCAAACTACCCCGGAATGAGCATGCACTAATCCTTTTTATTGTTTTAAATAAAACTTCGTTTGTTTTGAAAACTCTATATCCTTGTTGAAAAGAGAAGGATAGACTTTTGTTTAATAAAAACTTTGTTTTGAAATCTCTGTACCTTTATTGAAAAAGAAAAGAAGGCTTTTAGAACTTTTCCCATAAATCTGTTTTTGTAAGAAGTCTCTTTGAAAACATTTTCCCGAAAGTACATCTTTGTTGAAAAAGTAAGAAGTCTCCTTTATAAACATTTTTCCCGGAAAATCACCTTTGGCTTATTTTCTCCAAAACTCCTCCTTTTTCGACCATGACCCTTCATGGGCAATTCATTTTCCAACAACCTCATACCAGCCCGTCGGTATAGTTGCAGATACGACACATCTCCATTTTAGTTTCAATCCTCAAAACCTTTCAAAACTTGCACATGGTCAAAGTAGGGCCTCCCAATGTCCATATCCGAGGACTCGGCTATTCGAATAGTTTTAACCCTCTGCAGAGTTAGCACGCTTTTCCTACGTCCATCCGGCAGCTCATCGTGTCCGCCACGTCTCGCCATACAGGGTGTATGCGAAGTAAGCCGCCGACCATACTGTCCTTTGCTCATGCTAGTATAGGACCCTACCGCTACGAAATTTCACCTTTCCATCGACACCAGTCCAGATTCCCGTCGGGAAACCTAAGTGTGAGGACTCGTAGTTCTGCCCGGCGAGCGAACCCTTCAATCCCCCATCCTCAGATGCCAGGACCCAGGTCAGGGGTAGGTCGCCATGACCATCCCCTCATGGAACGAGGTCATCCTCGTTGTTGAGGATCCCATACTAATATGAGCAAATTATATGACTACGCCCTTTCCCATATGTGGGTAAATGTGGTCGCACAGGTTATCGGCTGGTCGACGTATGTACAAGGACACAATGTGCTTTTTATCAAAAACCATCATTCTCCACTTTTCCACTTCAACACCGATATCTCGGCATTCCATATCCACACAAGTATTTTCAAAGGAGTTTGAGTAAACAATATTTTTCCCATCCTATAGTTTGGGAAAAGCATTTCCATCTAATATCTCCATATAGGGTGTCAAAATAATATACTTGTATTTTGGAAAAAGGGTTTTCAAAATCATAGCTTTGGTGGCAAACACCACATAAATCATCCATGCTCTTGATAAGTAAACCTGAGAACCAAAATAGATGTATGTAGATGCAAGCTCAGAGAGTAGCTTGCCTGATTTCAGCATGATGTTCCTGGACTTCTCCTCATCGATCAAAGAAATAAACTCTCATCCTTCTCCGATAAATCCTTTCCAAATACCACTCCGGTAGCGTTTACTTCTAGCGTCGCAAACCTGAAAATAAAACAACACTCAATAAGCAAACCAAACCACAAGTGGTATAACAAACAAAGAATCATACCAAAACATAGTACTAATTTAATCAAGCAACAAACTAAAATCTACTCTAAGAACACTTCAAGGAAAACTGACTTAATAACAAGCCTAGCACAATTTATTTACTAAAGCTACAGCACTCATAAATAAAGGATACAAGTTAATCTAAAAACAACACTAAACAACAATCACCACACTTAGCTAGATGCTAACAAGAAATTAATCCAACAAGCAAAACATCACATAACCACATGTTTATCTATATGCTAATAAAACAATTTACTTAACAAGCCAATTTACCCAGACAAAATTATAAAGGCATTATACTAGCAGGAGCATAATACCATACACATGCCCAAACAAGAGGGCACAAAGATATCCTCAATTAAAGGTACCTAACAACCATTTTTCCCTAAACAGGAAATACTTCAGACAAAAGTTAAGCCACTAATTAATCTTTGTAAGTGAAAACATCACACCAAGCTAGGGTAGATACATTAACAAGATACTTAAGCTAGTACTCAACTCAAAGACCATCAAGTTCATCAAGCAATGCAAACATATTACTCACACCAACATGTCTAACAAATACCACTAAAAGTACTAACATATTATAACCTGCTAAACAATAATAACATGCAAGCAACAGTACCACAACAACCATTAACAAGCAAGGCCTACATTTTAATCACACACAATATTCTCACAACAAAATAAACAAGCTTAACAAATTCCTAATTACTAGGAGAAAAGCTATATAGGGAATAAAACCCTAACAAATACATGACTCACAAATAGCTCTCCTAACATGCTAGTAAAAATAAGGAAACATGTCACAACAGTGGATTACCACCCTACACATGCTAGGAAAACACATCTATAACAATAAAGTTATAACACAACAATTATAAAGTCTTAATAAAAATAGGCAGAAAAGGCCTAAACGTTATAATTAGCACCACAGTCAATCAGTGACTCCTAAATTCAAACCAAGCTAGGGATATGTTCTCCTACACATATAGAAGACAAGCCAATTGGATTTACTTCAAAAATCATCTCACAAAAATCTACAAAAATCACCAAAGTGCCACTGGTGTGTTTTCAAGAATGAATAGAACTTTTGTTTAAACTTCATTTACATACAAGGCCAATAGTCTGGAAAGGTATCACTTCAGGCTATCCCGGGAATTTTAGTTTGCAATATTTGGATTTGTAAAACTCTAGATATCAATTATTTAGTGAAAAAGATATTTTTGACAAGATTTAATCTAGACATCATTTTAAAATATATTTTTGCAAACAGCCAGTTCTAACTAATTAAGAAAACACATAGGAACTCTACAAAAATTGAACCACTCAATTATCTATCACAGATCTACCATAAATGAATTAAAGTTACACTGCAATTTAAACAGGAAATAAAGCAGATATTAGACCTATTGGAAAAAAAAACACGGATGGGCCAGATCCAGCCCAGATCTGGGCCGAGCAGCACAGATCGAGGCCCAGCCAACGGCCCAAGCCCGTCACGAAGCGGTACGGGGCCGTCTTCGTCTCCCTCGTGACACACAGCGACGAGCGAGGCACGGCAGGAGTACGGAGAGGTCGACGCGGCGGCTCCGGTGGTCCTAAAAAGAAGAGGCGGTGTCCATGAGAAGGCTCACGATGAGGGAGCTCAGGGACACGAAAATGGCGGAGAATGATGGACTGAGTCACCCGCGAGCTTGCTCGACATCTCGGCGACGGAGAGGAAGAGGATGCGGACGGCAACGGCGATCCCGGGCTTCCCAGCTTGATTCCTTCGGCGTGGAGGGAGAACCGGACGCGGGGAAGCTTCTGGTGCTCTTCGATTTGGACGGGGAGCTTGAATCGACGGCGGCAACGACGGCCGTGGTGCTAGGGTGGGGAGCTCGTGGAAGAAGTGAGAGAGAGGGAGAGGCAGGGGAGTGAGGGGGAGCAGAGGAGCAAAGGGGGTGGCGCTGTGCCCTCTTATCCACCTCGCAGGGGACAAGGGGGGGGGGGGGGGGGGGGGTCCGGCGAGGCGCGGGAGCAAGGAGCGGGGAGCACGGCGCCGTGCTTCCCGGCTACTGGAGCTACAGGACGAAGAAGCTTTTGCAGAGAACCCCCTGCTTTCTTTTTCTCCTTTACAAATAAGTCCTTTTCTGTTTTTTTTAAACCAGTGAGTTTCAGTGATTTAATTGAGGCACTTAAACATTTTAAAAAATCTGAGAAAATTCATGTAGCCTCCCATATGCATGTAGAAGCTCCACAAAAATTGGTATTTGAAAATAAAATGTTTTGAACCACATTGGTTCATAGGGTTTGAATATACTATTTTTGGATAAAACCAATTTGACAAATGGAAATATCTTTGTAATTGGAGATTAGATATTTTGAGGAGAGAGTAATATGATAATGAGATGGTTATCATCTCATTCCTGGATTTTATAAGATAAGATAATTGTTATAACAAATAGAGGAATAGGTAGAGAGGGAAGTTAAATAAGATCATTTCTTTTAATTAAGATTTTATTTGAGGGTGTGAGTAATCATAGAGGTCTTGTTTTGTTTTCAAGTCACATTCCAAGTTTGTGATCAGTGGGTTTTCATTTTAGTATTGAGCACAACAGAGGAATTATCCACACAAGCAACAACACAACAAGATCAACATCACAACCAAGATCACACAACTTAAACAACAAGTCACACAAGGTCAAACCGAACAATGGGAAGGAAAATACAACCATCAGTGAAATATTTCAAAAAGTTTTTGTTGGTTCTGAATTTTGGGTCTTGTTAAACTAAGTTTTTCTTAGTTTCAAAATTTGGGATGTTACATGGTGGCCATGTGGGACTAGTCCCACATGGCCTAGCCGATGGGTGTGGCCTCCCTCCTCCACCTATATATATGGGTGCCCCATGCCTTGGAAATCCCATCCCATCTCCTTCTTCTTCTCTCCTAACTTTAGCGTGATTCCGTTTCTGGAGCTGCGTACGAGGAGGGAAGTCTTTCCACTATACGCACACCGCCGTGCTGCTAGATCCAATCTTCCGCTTCCGCTGCTCTGCTGGATCTGGAGCTCGGAGGTCGTCATCTACACCGTACGTGTGTGGAACTATGAGGCGCTACACAGGTGGCGCTGGGAGTACGTCTACTTCCTCTACACGACCTTGAGGTCGGCTTCATCCGCTTCATCAACAACGTTTGTGTGGGAACGTAATCCCGCTTTCGGTCTATGAGGATACGTATATTGATCCCCTCCATTACGGTATATCTGCATAGTAATAGATCTTGGCTAATTTCTGGTTATTGTCGGTAGGAATTTTTTTGTTTTCTGTCTATGATTCCCTTCATGCCAAGCCACCATGGCGCATGTGGCCATTAGGAACTGCATCATGACGGGACGCTGCACACTGTATCGCCCCACGGGACGGCCACCTCGCGTCGCCTGGGCTGCCACCATGCTGGATCAGTGACCGTTGCCAGGAGAGGACGCCGTGGGCCACTCTTTAAGCTTCATTCTGCCATGTCTACGCCACCATGGCCACGTCGCCGACGACCTGGCTGAACCATGCCGCCTGGAGCAGGGAACCCCATTGTCTCTGCCCCGCGGTCATCTCCCGACGAAGCCCTCCGACCACGACGAGGGAGATGGGGAGGTGGGGGTGTGGATCGCTGAGGCTAGAGTTTGAACGCTCTGATCCTGCCCGTGGAGCGACACAGGAGTGGGGGAAGTTTAAAGTAGTAGCAATTCTACGTGTGCACACACTGGCTAAGAACTTTGAGGCACTTGCAGCGACCACTGCATAAGGAACTCTTCATGAGAGCATGTTCTCAAGTGGAGTAAGCAGCCAAAGAGGTTTTCACCACAACGCAGATGGCGACGTAATCTACGTATTCGTCCTCCACCGTCTTAGACCATTTTATCCGTTGTATCGCATGTCATGAGCTCATGTTAACCCTTTATTATTTTTTGGCTGTGTGCATCTTTATTAGGTAGAAGAGGGAATACTTTCTCTATACCACCTGGGTCGCTCGCGTGAACGACATTGAAGCACGAGAGACACACCTAATCCTGGACCAAGCAAAATGACGAGTCTAGCCTTAAAAAACATTACGATCTCACAAAAAATCGGTATCGGAGCCACGTGATTTTGCTACATGTCCCATACTTTTGGTACCATCAGTTTGGTACCACCTATTTTACGACCCTTAGATCGGATTGGATAGACGGTTTCTAAAAATAACAAAATCTTACAGATTTTGGAATTTTGCAACGTTTACGACTTTCAAATATCAGATTTTATCATTTTTGCACAACTCAAAATATAACAAATTTCTGAAATTTTACACATTTGTAGAATATGACATAGTATACATTCAGATTTTTTTCAAAATTTTGAAACTTAAAAAATATGATTTCAATTTGTTTAAAATAAAGAGCTACCAGGAGCTCGGGGTTCTCTTGGATTGCGATAACTTGTGGTATCCTTATTTGAAAGCTGATCTTCACCAAGGCCGGACCAAGTGCGGAGCGACCAGAACAAGCTCGTGAGATTGCGATAACTCCCTTCCCGATATGTTTTGTTACTTTAGTTGCTGAAAGTACATAGCATAAAAAATAGACAAAGTCCAAAAATATTACTACGAAGTACAAAGCATAAGTATTACTAAAAGTCGAAACATAAAAGTACAAGTATACTAATAACCGTAGTACAAAATACATTAACCAAAATACAAATTACAAATTTAATAAAAGCCGAAGCAAAAAAATCTAAGTAAACTAAAACCTGAAGTACAATACACTAACCGAAAAAATTCTTCAAAGTTCCCTTGCGGAGTATAAAACTACACTGAAACTCCGAAATACAAATACACCGAAACCCAAAGTAGATGTATAGTAGTTGACACGAGGAACACAACGGTAAAAGCTGTTCGTAATTCGGACGAAATTGTTTGGAAAAAATAAGGGTAAAACTGCACCACCCCTCCCGTGACTCTCTCACATCCCCATTTTCCACTTTTCTTCTCATTGCGACACTCGAGCATGCAGAAGGCGAAGTCACCACTTGGCAAGACGAGAGCGTGCGGGACGTACCTAACTGAAGGCCATCCTTTTTTTCTAGTGATTACCACAACCTGATAAACGTTTTATTTGAAGGCCGATCTCACCAAGGCTGGACCAAGCGCGGAGCGACTAGAACAAGCTCGTGAGGTGGTCCCCGCATGGACATGTGTCAGCGCCTGAGAGCCTGTACAGAGTACTCCCTTCGTGATATGTTTTGTTACTTTAGTTGGTGAAACTACATGTCATAAAAAAATAGACGGAAGTCCAAAAATATTATTAAGAAGTACAAAGAATAAGTATACTAAAATTTAAATATAAAAGTACAAGTATACTAATAACTGTAGTACAAAATACACTAACCAAAATAAAAAGTATAAACATAATAAAACCCGAAGCAAAAATCTAAGTAAACTAAAACCTGAAGTACAATACACTAACCAAAAAAATATCGTCAAAGTTCACTCGCAGAGTATAAAACTTCACTGGAAATATAAATACACTGAAACCCAAAGTACAAGTATAGTAGTTGACACGAGGAACACAATGGTAAAAACCGTTCCTAATTCAGATGACTCGTCTCGAAAAAATAAGGGAAAAACTGCATCGTCCCTCTCGTGACTCTCTCGCTCTCGTATCCCCGTTTTTTATTTTTCTTCTCACTGCGACACGCGAGCATGCAGAAGGCGAAGTCGCCACTTGGTGAGACGAGAGCGTGCGGGCCGGATGCACCCCGCGGAAGGCCTCCTTTTTTCTTTTAGTGATTACCACAACTTATTAAATGTTTAGATCAAAAGTGCAACACTTGTATTAGCCTGATAGTCCAGCTCATGGTTTTCTTCCCATATTAAGAACATCGTTTTCATGAAGAAGAGATCAAGGTGTCCACCTGTCCAGCTATGCAAACATTCACATCGCGATGGTTGGCAGTACCAAAATCATGCAGCTGACTATGATCATGATCCTCATAAATCAAGTAGTTCTGTCTTAGTGAATCTCTTTTTTAGGAATTTCAGTGCTACTTGTTTGATCTATATGATTGGAAACGATGCGATTTTCCCCAATAAACTACTTTGCGTTCATTCGGCAATATTTTCATTTCATTCAATCTCATGGAAATTTTTCTTTGTTTTAGTGGCAACTATGAGGCTGCTACTAGCCAATTCTTCAGAAAAAATACAGGAAAGCGAAACATGCGAAATTAGATGAGACGGCGTGTAGAAATTGGTTTGCAGGAATATTTTTGAGAACTAGGTGCATGCCATTATTGTCATTGTTTGGAGTGAATTCATGTAGGATTCAACATGAACTAGGTGCATGCCATTATTGTCATTGTTTGGAGTGAATTCATGTAGGATTCAACATGCTTTGCCATACAATTCCCTATAGTTTTCTTGATGACACCATCTACCATCACTTACGCTCTGTTTCTTATTTAATTTGCCCATGTTCATCAATGAAGTATGAAAATTGACAAGCTAACCAGACCTAGGAAAATAAATGGTTCAAAGAAATATCAATTTTTAACACACATGATATTTCTGAATCAGCAGATACATCAGTGCATCAGCATCCGCTTGTGTGCATGAACCAGCAGCAAGGGTATGCCCTCTTTGTTGGCCTTGGAGCTTCTTGGAGGGGCAGAGAGTTTTGAAGTGTTCACCACTAACCCGTGGAGATTATTCAAGCGGTTGACGTATCTTCAATTTGATTTGGTCCGGATATATATTTGCCTCAACGTTCATGCACCCTCCCGGATCTGCAATATCATATTGTTTATACTTGACAGAATGACAGCTCCTGCCGTTTTGGGGACTTATTAAATAAATCTCATTCTGACCTCACATGAACTAGGATTTCTATTGTGCGCTTACATTCCGGACAGCCCATTACTTTTTTTGTGCCGGATATCATTAGACCGGAATGTCAACTTGACATACATCATATACAAAGCATGTTTACCAGTTAAGTGTGACGCCAAACCTGGTTGAGCTGACTCATGCCATAGCATATATTGATACCCTATATTGATTGTAGGAGTAATTTTTAGAACAAAGGCACACACCCTGCTTTAAATTAATAAAGCAAGCAAATCCACAAATAGGTATTACACATGCTGAGGCATACAGCTTCGCCTAGAAGTGAAAACAAGCACGACACCGGGGTCGGCCAACTCCCCAACAGGCCAGGAAATCTAGATAACTACTACACATCAGTTATTGGTTTGAGCACGGTGTAGATCTCCTTTAGTCCGCTTGCTAGACCCCATAGCTCCTCCTTGTCCTGCTCCTTTGCGAGATTCACCCACATCTGAATGAACATCATGGTTTTAAAAATAAGATCAGAAGGGTGTTTTGGCACAATGCCTTCAATAGCAAGATTATTGCGGGTAACCCAAAGAGCCCAGAACAGCACCGAGACCAACACCCAAGCTAGTCTACGTCGCTGCCCAAGCAGCTGTTGGATAATCGCATGAAATTGGGGGAAGTTGGCCGGGGACCAGTTGCACCCTAGCAACCTCCGCACCACACTCCACCCAAGTTTGGCAAGCACACAAGAGAAAAAGATATGTGTGGCGTCTTCAACCTCCCCACAAACCGCGCAGCGGCCATTCGAGGGGCCCCTACGCTCCGCTAGCTGTTTTCCGGCAGGCAGGCGGTCTAAAGCTAACTGCCAAGTGAAAACTTGAGCGGTAGTCTGGCCCCCCAGATGTCCCGCCCAAACGCAACCGACACCCCCTTGGAGATAGCACGGTACATAGAAGCTACAGAGTAAACCCCAGAGGGCTCCAGCACCCATCTGATCAGATCGGATCCCTCTTGCAGGGTAAAATCATCCAGCGCCGTAAGCAAAGCTTGCCATTGCGCTGCACTGTTCAGGTCCAGGGGTCTTCTAAACTCAATCCCAGCCGAGTTTGGCGCAAAAACATCTGCCACCGAGATGGTGGGGTTGGTGCAAATGGCAAAAAGGCGGGGGAAGGAGTCCTTGAGCGGTCTGTCCCCCAGCCACCAGTCTAGCCAAAACGCAGTGCGCTCACCATTTCGAGGTGAGTGTTTCGCCCCAAGTTTGAACTAGTTTTTGATCTTATGAATACTTCGCCAGAAATGGGAACCCCCTGGGTTGCCGTGGCAAAGATATTATCTGCCTCAGGCTACTTAGCACGAATGAGCAGGTGCCACACCGAGGTGTCGTCGCTGTACAGCTTCCAAACCCATTGGAGCATCAACGCGATATTCATGTTTTTGGTGTTTGTGAGCCCAAGACCCCCGCAGTCTTTGGGACGGCACACCGTTGGCCAGTTGACCCAATGATACTTACGATTCGGCCCCGAACCTTCCCAGAAAAACCTCGCCCTAACCGCGTCAAACTTCGCATGTACCCCATCCCGCATCAAGAACAGTCCCACCGCAAAGATAGGGAGCGCGTCCAAGCAGGCGTTGGATAAAATTAACCTTCCACCCGAGGAAAGCAATCTACCCATCCAAACCTCCACCTTCCCAGCCAACTTCGCTACTAGAGAATTCCACTGCTCCACCGTAAGCTTTCGGTCAGAGATCGGTAGCCCGAGGTAGATAAATGGGAATGAGCCCAATTTGCAGTTCAGCATGTTGGCTATCCTCTGCTGCTCCTCCTCTGTCTCCTCCAGCACATACACTTCACTTTTGTTGAAGTTGATTTTCAGGCCCGACATGTTCTCAAAGCACAGCAAAACAAACTTAAGATTCGCAATGTCGAGGTCATCATTTTGGATCAGAATAAGTGTGTCGTCCGCATATTGCAGATGCGAAATTCCCCCTGGAATTAAGTGTGGCACGACCCCTTTGATATGACCAGCCGCCCCGGCCGCCGAGAGCATAGCAGACAACGCTTCCACAACAAAATTGAACATAATCGGGGAGAGGGGGTCCCCTTGACGCACACCTCTCTTATTGCAGAAATACGGTCCAACCACCCCGTTGATTGAGATCGTTGTTTCGCCTCCGGTCACTAGTTGCTGAATCCTGTGAATATACCCAGCGTCAAACCCTTTTCGACGCAGGACCTCTATAAGAAACGACCAGTTCACTCTGTCGTACGCCTTTTCGAAGTCCAGTTTTAGCAGGATCCCTCCCAACTTTTTGGACTTAAGTTCATGTACAATCTCCAGCAGCGCCAGAGCACCATCGAGGATGAAACGTCCTTTAAGGAAGGCAGTCTGGGTGGGGCTGATCACTCAGTTAGCAATAGGATCTAGCCGGGTAGCAACAGCCTTTGAGATGATTTTGAAGATCACGTTTATTAGAGCAAAGGAGTAATAGTGATAGAGGGAAATGTTCTTAGAGCATCAAGTGTTAATTCTCAGTTTAACTGCCTAGGACATCTATTGTTGACCAGGGCCGGTGACAAATTAGTGTTCTTTCCATTCACTTGATTCATTCAGAGATCACCTATCCCAGCAAAATTACGGTCAAGTTAATGTTTGTGTTTAGGTTTATGTTTATGATCTTATTTTATTAGCCTCACTTATGACGTGGCGCTGAGTTAGAATTGTCTGTGCTATGCACGTTGCTTTGACAAAAAGAAAAGAGCTCGCCTGTTTTTGCACTATATTCAGAAATCTCTACGTGTCTAGCCGATGTAGCCCCGAGTCAAAACATAAAACTAAGGAAGCAATGATATAGAATTAAATATAGCTCCAAGTCTACGTCCAACAATCATTACTTAAGTACTCTCCAAGTCAAATCCATGAGATGCAACTATCCCATCAAGTTTCTTAACCATGCTTCCGGCACCCTTAATTATTTCCCCCTCCAAAGTCAATACATTTCAAACCAATAATGCGAACATAAAACAATGCAAGAATTGTGCACGACCTACCTTTGTCAACTTCTGCTAGCCATAAAGGTATCCTATAAAACGTCATGAAGTTCTGAACCTGAAACAACACACAAGCATCAATCTTTCTGTCTACTCGCCAAAGAGCAGCAAGCAAGCCTCTAGCTTAATCGTCGTAGCGCATTTCCAAATCCACTGCTACTGCCATGGCAAGAACTCGCTTCGTCGCATTTCTCATCGGCATGGCCAGCTTCGTCTCCGTGGTCACCGGCCAGCTCCGGCCAATGCCCGCGGGTGGCCTTCCCCGCGATCTCTTTGCCCTTGGAATCGCCTCGAGAATCCGCACCGATCGTAACTCGACGGCGAGGGCTTCGTCAGACTTTGGTCGCATCGTCGAGGCCGCGCCGGAAGCAGTTCTCCACCCAGCCACGCCCGCCGACATCGCGGCGCTCATCCGGTTCTCCGCATCGTCGCCGGCGCCTTTCCCCGTGTCACTGCGCGGGCAGGGCCACTCCGCCCGCGGGCAAACTCTCGCTCCAGGAGGCGTCGTCGTTGACATGGGCGCGCTGGGGCGCGGCCAGCACCGCCGCATCAACGTGTCCGCGGGCTACGTCGACGCCGGCGGCGAGCAGCTGTGGATCGACGTCCTCCGCGCGACGCTGGAGCACGGCCTAGCGCCGCGCGTGTGGACAGACTACCTCCGCATCACCGTCGGCGGCACGCTCTCCAACGCCGGCATCAGCGGGCAGGCGTTCCGGCACGGCCCGCAGATCGCCAACGTGCAGGAGCTGGACGTGATCACAGGGACGGGCGACATGGTGACGTGCTCGCGCGACAAGAGCTCGGACCTGTTCTTCGCGGCGTTGGGCGGGTTGGGCCAGTTTGGGGTCATCACGCGGGCCCGGATCGCGCTCGAGCAGGCCCCGAAGAGGGCCCGTTGGGTCAGGCTCGCCTACACGGACGTGGTCGAGTTCACCAGAGACCAGGAGCTGCTCATTTCCAAGCGTGCCGGCGAGGCTGGGTTCGACTACGTGGAAGGCCAGGTCCAACTCAACCGGTCTCTAACCGAGGGCCCAAAGTCGACGCCTTTCTTCTCCGAAGCCGACATCAACAGCCTCGCTGGGCTCACCTCGGAGTCCCGCTCCGCCGCGATCTACATCCTAGAAGCCGCCATGTACTACAACGACGACGCCACCGCCTCATCTGTGGACAAGAAACTGGAGAAGGTGCTGGAGCAGCTAAGCTTCGTGCCGGGGTTCGTGTTCACGAAGGATGTCACGTACGTGCAGTTCCTCGACCGCGTGCGCGAGGAGGAGGAGGTGCTCCGCTCGGCCGGTCTATGGGATGTGGCGCACCCGTGGCTGAACCTCTTCATCCCACGGTCACGCATTCTCGACTTCGACACCGGCGTGGTCAAGGGTCTCCTCCGCGGCGCTAACCCCGTGGGGGTCATCCTCATGTACCCCATGAACACGGTCAAGTGGGACGACCGGATGACGGCCGTGGCACCGCTTGCCGGAGAGGACATGTTCTACGCCGTGGGGTTGCTCCGTTCGGCGGTGGTCGCCGGCGACCTAGAGCTGCTGGAGAGGGAGAACGAGGCGGTGCTGGCATTCTGCGATCAAGAGGGCATCGGGTACAAGCAATACCTGCCGCACCACATGTCTCGGGACGGATGGCAACGACATTTTGGCACCAAGTGGAGCAGAATTGCCGAGCTCAAGGCCAAGTTCGACCCTCACGCAATATTGTCGCCTGGTCAAAGGATTTTCAATTCACCCCGTGGATCGGTGGACGACGCATAATTTATGCCCCACCACGACATTTTGGCAGTTAGACACACTGACATGTAGGAGCTTTTTTTGTATATATAGAGTGCAAAAAAATAGATTTTTGATACACCAGCTACAAAATAACACTAGAAGTGAGTGCGTGCTCTCGAGCTCTTCAACTTACGCCCACACTACTACATTTGGCAGTTAGACACGCTAACATGCAGGACCGGGCCGACAGTGGTACAAAATGTGCCGGCCACACAGGGCCCATGATTTTTAGGGGCCCCAAATTTTTTGGGTTAGCTTAGTATATATTTTTTTTTGCCAGGAGCTTAGTAGTATAATTTTGCCAGCAGCACTAACGCTATGCGCAACCACAAGCAGAAAACGATCAGCCCACCCACGACTCCATAACTCGTGGAGATCGTGTACATGTCGGCTACCGATCCATTCGCTCAAAATAAAAATGCTACCGATCGATCAGGCTAATGACAGAGAGTAGAGATCGCCAGGCCGCCGGTTCGTCTCCTCGATCCGATCTGTACAGTGGCCAGTCGATGGCGTCACCGGACAGCGACCGCACGCCGACGCAAGGCGTCGAAGTCACACCTGCCTCCCCTGTGTCTTCCGCATGCTCCAGGTTCCGACTCCTATACGATTATACCATGATGTGTTCTTAACTGTATGGAATCAAGAGCCTACTCAATCGAATCGAATGTGTACTCGGCATGATCCTCTTTTGCTCGGCGCGATCGAGCTTACCGCGTGAGCCGCGAAAGGCCATCTCTCCATCCACCGGTCGCTCGCCAAGTGAGGCGACGATGGGAGACCCGTCCGTCGCGTGCCGCCAAGAACGACAGCGAGCGGTGCATGGCTGGGTCGCCACGCCAATCCTGCTAGCCGCAGCTAATTGGTGCACGTGCAAGATCAGAGGGAATTGTACGTAGAGGGCAGCCTAGCATTTCCTATTTAAAGGAAGCAAGTGTACGTCAGGGCATCTCCAACCCACCCCACTTACAGACACCAAAAACGGACCGATTTCGGGTCTCTGTCCGTTTGGGGTGAGGGGTGCCTCCAACGGCACAGCGCAAAACGAAAATGCAAAAGAAAAGACATACTAAAAATAATATTACATATATTTAGGGTTCTAGGCCCCACGGGCCAGTGAGACAAACTAAAAAAAGAGAGCCTAGCTATGGCTCCGTTGGTGGGGGAATGGGGCGGCGTCGGCGCCGTCATTGGGGAAAATGGGCGGCGCGGGCTGGCCCCTTGGCGTCACGGCGGCCTCCTACGGATCCTCGTCGTCGGAGAGGATGATGTAGGGAGGCGGCGCGTACAGCCACGCCGGTGGCGCCACGGGAGGCGTCGCCGGCGCCTCGGGGTATTGCGGCCACGCCGGTGGCGCCACGTAGGCCTGGCCCGCACCCTCTTCTGCCACCTCCCGTGCTTGGCGGCGGCGGGCTTCTCCTCCTGGTGGGCACGTTCCGCCGCCTCCTCCTCTTGGCGGGCACGTTCAGCCGTCTCCTCCGCCGATGCACGGAGAGCGACCGCAATGTCTGGCCATTGCGCCAGCTCGTGGAGGTTGGAGGCGTCGATGGCCCCCTGGATCTGGGCGTCCTCGTCGACGGGAGGCTCCGACGAGGCGTCCTCCTCCATCTCGACGGTGTCGTCCTCCCAGTCGAGGTCCGAGTCCTCGTCCGACTCAAGGCCGACGAGAGCGGGGTCTTCATCCTCCGGTGGCCCTGGTAGCCCTCCGGCGCCTCCGCCGCGAAGACCTGCCGCCGCCGCGCGTCGTGCTCCAGCTCAAACTAGTGGTCCCATAGCGTGGAATTGAGCGCGTAGGCGGGGTCGTGGACCCACTCCACCGGTCGGTCACCACGTGACGCGACGATGGTCCGTCGCTCGCGTGCCGCCAAGAGCGCCTGCAGGGTCCAGGCAAGGAACGACAGCGAGCGGTGCCATGGCTCGGTCGCCACACCACCAATCCTGCTAGCCGCAGCTAATTGGTGCACGTGCAGGGCAGCCTAGCATTTCCTATTTAAAGGAAGCAAGTGCAGGTGACCCACGTACGCTTGGCGTTCGAAGGAATTATTGCACTCGACTCCAGTAGGTAGCCAGTATGGGTTTACAACAGATACGAATGGGGATACGTCGGCATTTTGAACATACAATCTTGCTGCACCCTTCTCCTCAGTACTGTAGTTTATTTCGAGCGGTTGAGCGTCACTCCTAGTAAACAGGAGCCAGTGCAGTACGTACAGGATAAGGTACGGCCACCTGTCCCGACGGATGGATGGGGACGCGCCCGGCTGCCTGCTAGTACATGAACAAACGTGACAGTGTCGGGCAAGATAGGACGCGCGTACACGGTGACAGGTCGCGCGCTGCATGCACGGCGTGGCGCTCCCCGGTAAGCCGGACCTAGAGCCACTTGCACGGATCACGGTGTCGGTGTACGACCTCCTGCCCTTTTCTCTTTCTGCCTCTGCCAATGGCCGCGCCCCGCGTCGCCGTGGACAAACGTACGGACCAACACACGGCGGCGTGCCGTGAGGTGAGAGTGTCCTGGGTTGGACCAGACCGCGCGCGCGTACGGCGTAAGCATGCTCGACCATTCTTCTTTTGGTTCACGGGGATTTTCAGTAAAGGGAAAGTTGTTGGGTTTGGATGTTACTATCACATGTGCTCACAAGGCCCTTAGTCTATTTCCGCACGGCGATTCTGCTGGCTGCTCTGTGAAGCTCGTCGGCGGCGACTACCAGCGGTGGCTAGGGACTCGATTGCGTTCCCAATATTTAGTCCAGGGTCCTTTTCAAATAATTGTCTCTATTACACCCCTTTCAGGGCCCTCCATTGTAAATGCAATATCAACTATTGTAACAGATACGGACACCCACCAGCCACATATACGGTACAAGCCGTTTGTCAAGTGTTGAACCACTCTCGTGTAAGAGTACGCGTAAAGTCGGTCCGGGCCGCTTCATCGAACAATGTCGCGATATAAACAAGTACACGCTAGAGGGTAACAAATATAGAATCGATGCCCACATTCAACATGTGTTCTAAAAACCGTACAGATATATCTACGCATAGATCGGCTCTGATACCACTGAAGGGGATCGAAGACAGAAAACAAAAAATTTCCTACCAACGATAACCAGAAACTAGCCAAGATCTATAACTATGCAGATATACTATACGGAGGAGAACGGAGTACATACCCTTGTAGACCGAAAGCGGGATTACGTTCCCACACAAACGTTGTGGATGAAGCCGACGAAGCCGACCTCAAGGTCGTGTAGAGGAAGTAGACGTACTCTCAGCGCTACCCGAGTAGCGCCTCGTAGTTCCACACACGTACGGTGTAGATGACGACCTCCGGGCTCTAGATCCAGCAGAGCAGCGGAAGCGGAAGATTGGATCTAGCAGCACGGCGGTGTGCGTATAGTGGAGAGACTTCCATCGTCGTACGCAGCTCCAGAAACGGAACCACGCTCAAGGTAGGAGAGAAGAAGAATGATGAATTTCCAAGGCATGGGGGTCCCCTATTTAAAGGAGAGGGAGGGCTGCCCACCTTGGTGGCTTAGCCATGTGGGACTAATCCCCACATGGTGCGCCGGCCAAGGGGGCTGCGTCGGCCCTGGTGGGCCCCATTCGGCCCAGCCAGGCCGGCTGGCCCTCCCCCCCTTTTTTTTCTTTTCCTTTTTGGGGTTTTTCCCTAATGGGACTTAGAGGCCCATTTAGATGTAATGCCTTTAAAAATTCAAAATTAACTAAATAAAAAATATATTTCATCATTAATAACACTTATTAATATTAAATACATATTATTTAATTCAATCGGGCTCCGAAACATATTTCGTTGCCTCCGATCAACATCGGACATGTCCCGGAATGCTTCCGGAGTCTCCGGTTTCTTTCTCTCTTATATCCAATCTAATCGTCACCTACCCTTAAGTGTGTTACCCTACGGTTCGGGATCACTCCAGACATGATCGAGACACGTTCTCCGATCAATGACTAACAGTGGGATCTGGATACCCATGATAGCTCCTGTGTGTCCACGAATGTCTTTTTATCGTTTGAACCTTTAGACGTCCAGTCTCATCCTTTTGCCTGGCGATACTTAGATTGTCCGAGCATCGTTCTCCGGTATCACGATTACCGAGCATGATCTCATCATTGACAAATCTATTTTTTTACTCGTCTGTGATATTACATCCCCGTGACCTAGTCACATGCTTGCAAGCTCATTGATGTAATCTCACCGAGTGGGCCCAGAGTATCTATCCTGCTATGTGGATCAGCAAATCCCGCTCTTGATCACTCGCCTCCACTGTTTCCTTCGGATACCCGAAAGTGTCACCTTTATTGTCACGCTATATAGGACATGCCGTTTGATGCGATCAAAGCATCTTCCAGAAGCAGCGATTTGATATGATCTCACAGTCGAAGGTATGAGCACTACGTTTCTATATCTTTTGGGTATGTCCACCACGTCATTCACCCAATGACATGACTCCGTTGTCAACCGACTTGATTATCCATGATCAGGAAACCTTGATCATTTGTTGCCCAACGGACTAGTTAAATAGAGCCTACTAGGGACCTAGTTGTTTACATACCACACGTGTATTAATGTTTCCGCGGAATACAATTATAGCAGGGTACAGAAACATATTATGAACAATTGAGATATGACAAATAAAATCACTTTATTAATTGCCTCTAGGGCATATGTGAGGACCCCAGATTAGTTATCCGAGATACTCGTTATGTTTCCTGCAACAATCCCGTGATCAGTTTGTTGTTGCACATAACTCGAATTGGTATCACAGAACACCCATAAATACCGAATAAGCATACTTACTTGATTGAAGTCCTTAGCTTCAACCGGTACTGGCAGCGGAATCACCAAATAACGTGGAGCCCAAGTCATTAGCCTTAACCCTACAGGCAGCTGACTGGGAAGCGCCCTAGTTCGCAAAGACGCCAGTGATCTCCTCTTCTTCGAACTTCTCCTCTTAGAATCCGGCTAAGACAATAGCCAGGGACGAAACCAATATGAGTACATTTGATTGTACTCGCAAACTACCCCAACTTGAGCATGCACTAAGTTTTGATAATCTTTCATAAAATCTTTATTTTTAAACAAAAACATCTATATGCCTTTATTGAAAAGGGAAGAGTAGATTTTTAATCTTGTTGAAGACAAAACATTTTGGAAAGTAGTTTCTCACTATACTGGTTGGAAACAACCTTTTTGGAAAGTAGTTTTCTCACTATCTTTGTTGAAAAAGGTAAGAAGTCTTTTAAAAGTCTTTTTCGCGGAAATATACCTTTTATTTAAAAAGGTAAGAAATCTCTTTTAAAACTTTTTCCTCGAAAATCACCGTCTTGTCCATTTCTCCCAAAACTCCCCTTTTTCCTGATCCTAGCCCCTTCATGGTCACTTATTTCCCAGCAACCTCGTACCACCCTGACGGTATAGTTGCATAAAACATCTCCATTTTCTTTTCAAGTCTCAAACTTTGTAAATCTTGCACATGGTCTTAGCAGTTCTTCCCAACTGTCCATATCCGAGGACTCGGCTATTCGAATAGTTTTTACCCTCTGCAGAGGTAGCACGCTTTTCCCACACCCATCCGGTCACTCATCGTGTCAGCCACGTCCCGCCATACCAGAGGTATGCGAAGTTGAGTTCCCGGCCATAGCCTGTCCTTTGCTCATGCTAGTATAGGACCCTGCCTCTACGACACTTTCCATCGACACTTAAATCCTCAGAAACTAAGTGTGAGGACTCGTAGTTCTGCCCGGCGGACCCAAGGGAGCCCTTCAATCCTCTTTCTTCTTTACGCTCATACCGGCTTCCGGTAGACTTCTTTAAGAGGACCCAGGTCAGGGGGTAGGTCCTCAGACCATCCCCTCATGGAACGAGGTTATCCTCGTTATTGAGGCATCCAGTACTAACACGAGCAAATTATATGACTACGCCCTTGCCCATATGTGGGTAAATGTGGTCGCACAGATTTCGGTTGGGGTATAGTACAAGGACACAATGTGCATTTTTCATAAACATCACCATACTTCATTTCTCCATTTCATACCGACATCTCGGCATACCATAATCATCCAAGGATTTTCAAAGGAGTTTTGAATAAACAATGTTTTCCCATCCTATAGTTTTATATAAACAAACTGATATTTCTACATAGAGTGGCAAAATAGTTTTTCATAAACTTTTGAAAAGGTTTTCACAATCATTTCCAATTTCCATAGCAAAATACTTTTAACCAAAACTTGGGTGGATCGTAATCCCACCAAAAGATTTTCATAAAGGCTTTGGAGTAAAAAAAATTCATTTCGAAATTACTGCACACACTAACACCTCTATATCGGGTGTCTCAATAATGTACTTGTATTTGTAAAAGGGTTTTCAAAATCATAACTTTCGTGGCAACACCACATAAATCATTTATGCTTTTATACGTAAAACAGGTAAATCAAAATAGATGTATATAGATGCAAGCTCAGTGAAGTAGCTTGCCTGGTTTCAGCATAATGTCCCTGGACTTCTCCTTGTTGATCAATATAATAAAAATCCCATCCTTCCTCGGTCAATTCTCTCCAAATACCCCTCCGGTAGCGTTATTATCTAACGTCGCAAACAGAGAAATAAACAACAATCAATACACCAAACAAAACCACAAGTGGTACACAAACAAATAACAACCACAAGCATCAAACTAATCATTCAAGCAACAAACTAGGATCTAAGCTTACAAGGGCCTTATACTAACACATGCTAGGTGCCTAGATCACAAAGCTATCTTAAGCAAAGATGAACCGCAAGCACTTTTATCTAAACAGGAAATACTTCACCACAACACAACCACTCAATTTTCAACAGAGAAAGCAACTACTCACATCTAGTAGATAAAAGGCTATTGGAACTATGCTTATGATTGGGAAACCTATTCTTCAATCAATATGCAATGGAATCAGTGGGTGTTCCACTATCATAACACGGCATTAAGAGGTTAATTATCCTCTGGCTATTTGTAAAAATCACTAAAACATAAACTAGACACAAGAGCTACTCATGCTAGGAAGTTCTAAGTAATCCTACCCATAAACCTAACTAATCAAGCTTTGCTAAGAACAAAAATAATAAGTAACCAGAGGTGACATGCTATAATATCAGTAGATATGAAAGGCTACTGATGTTCAAACAACATTTTCTAAAATCAAGCACACAAATGATTTTATCCACAACAAATCCTAAATACTAGGAAATTCTAGGGGATACTACCTAGTAACCTTAACCCTAGATAAACACATGCAACACTAAACCTTTCTAACATGCTAATTAAATGAGATAACACACTCATATAAGAGAGTATCACTTCTATATAGGCTAGGAAACACAAATCTAACACTAACACACTTTTCTAACAAAGAATATAATTACTACAATAATTAACAGAAAAGCATAACAACTAGTTAAATACACCAACGATAATCTATAGCTCTAAAAATCACACCAAGCTAGGATTAGGTACTCCTAATCACACAGAAGATCACACAAGTGGATTCACACCAAAAATCATCACCAAACAATTTACAAAAATCCTAGAAAGGCTCTCTGGTCAATTACCAAAGTGGATGCCATTTTATTTAGGAAGCTCATTTGCATAAGAGGCAAATTGCTACTGCTAGGTAATGTGAAGAGCTTTCCAAAACAATTGGATTCATAAATTTTTGATCACCCTAACTCAATCTATACCTAAAAGGGTGTTTTTGACCAGGGGCAAATCAGGAATTTCCATGGTCACCCAACTTAATATTTTTCAGATCTGCAATTTAGACATGACTCCAAACTTATCAGGCTACTTGTGTGATTTTTGGTTTGGTCAACTTTGCACTTAACTATTTTAAAACGATTTAATCTAAAGGTACAGAACAAATCTATAAGGAAAATAATTAAACAACCTAGGAAAAAGAGTAACGGGCTGGATCTGGCTGAAGATGGGCCGTGCAGTGTGGAGAGAGGCCCCAGCTCGCGGCCCACGAGCGCGAGCGAAGCGGTACGGGGCCGCATCTTCTTCTTCCTCGACAGCAGAGAAGGCGAGGCAGAGCAGGAGCTCCGGCGAGGACGGCATCGGCGACCTGGTGCTTCCTGGGCAAGGATAAGATATGCATGAGAGCGAGCGGAGCAAGGGAAACTCGGAGGTGCAAAAATGGCAGGGAGAGGTGGACTGTGGCGATCCCGAGCTTGCTCGACATCCCGTGGCCGGAGAAGAAAAGGCTCGAGACGGCGACGGCGATTCCGAGCGAATCACGGCGATTACTTGTACGGGATTGAAGAGGGAGACGCGGTGAAGCTTTTGGTAGGCTTGGATTTGGATGGGGGTGCGTGAATCGTCGGCGAGGCTCATGGCAGCTCGGCCGGGGTTCGGTTCCGTGGAGGAAAAAGGAGAGAGGGAGAGAGTGGGGGGGGGGGGAAAGTGCGCGAGTGGGGAAACAGAGGAGTGGCGTGCAGTGCTCTTATTTCCTCCTCCGCAGCAAGGAGGGAGGGGCCACGGCAGTGACGACGAGAGGAGCACGGCAGCAAGGCGAACACGGCGACGTGGGGCACAGCAGCGTGCGGGAGGTGCCACGGTTGTCCAGGGTGCAGAGCTGAGGTGAAGGGGGAGAGCAGAGCAGTCAGAGGCCAGGCTTCGCGGGGAAGGGGTGCACGGTGGGCGGCGACCACGGCAACGCCGGCGTGAGGAGCACGGCGCCGTGCCGGCAGCGTTGTTGCTACAGGAGGTCAACGAAGTTTTTGCAAAGAGGCCCCCGAACTTGTTTTTCCACTCACAGATAGGTCCTTGCCTCTTTCCTTTATTCCCTTTTTAAAACCAGTAGGTTTCCAGTGATTTAATTGAGGTGCTTAAATATTTTACAAAAATTAGAGAAAATTCATGTAGCCTCCCCTATATATGAGGAAGCTCCACAAAAATTGGTTTTACAAAATAAAATGTTTTGCTCCATTTTTGTTCATAGGATTTAAATAAATCATTTTTGGAAATTAATATTTTGATACTCCTTGAATATTTTAAAACCAGTGATAAAATATTGTGTTAAACCTTTGGAACTTCCTTGACAAATAAGGTAGCTTCAAAATAATTTATCTTTTCATAGAGGGAATATTGGTTTGGAGGAAATAGAGAATTTGGGAGGGAATTTAGTTATGAAGATCATTTTTTTAACTCAAGACCTTCATTTCCTCTTTGATAAAAGAATGGAGGGGTTTGTTTTAAATCGACAAGTAGGTTTACTTGAGGAGAGAGTGATATGAAATGGAGAGGATTATCATTTCATCTCCTTCTCTAGAATTTTGGGTAAAGAAAATATAATTGTTTTCATAGAATAGAGGAATAGATAGAGAGGGAGTTTTATTGAGATCATCTCCCTAAATTTTAGGAGTTTAACTTGGGGGTGCCTAATTTTAGAGGGTTTGTTCTTCCTCAAGTCGCACTCCAAAATTTGGTTGCCAAGTGTGTCCTATTTTAGTAATAACACCTCTGAGGAATTATCCTCACAAGAAAATCACACACAACAGCAATAACACAGCAATAGTAACAGCACAACAATATTAACAACACAACAATATCCATATCTCAAACAAGACCACACACTCCAAACCACAAGAATAAATCACACACCTTTTCCATAACTAACAATACTATTTTGTAAAAATGGTCACACTCAATTATGACAAGATGTTGTTTAAGGGATATATCAACTCATAACTTAATAGTTTTCAAAATGGTTTGATAAAGGGAAATATGTGAGGTAATATATTCCCCACTAGTATTCCTTTTTAAAATGGAGTTGAAACATAGGAGTTTTAAAAATAGGAATTGTAAAAATATCAAGGTTGAAGAATAGATAGGAGATATCATATGAACCTCCATATTCTTGGAAACACATAATTTTGGAAATACTTTTACTGTCTCAATTTAAAGGATATTTTATTTGTTGCTAAAACCAAATCATTATTGAAGTAGACTTTTGGCCAACATAGGAATGGAAAAGATCTATGGAATATATTCTTGTCATAACATGGTCACCAGAGTTGTAAATATATTTTTACTTAGGATTATTTCTTGGGTTGACATTTACTAGTCAACCAATCATAATCATCAAGTTACACAAGGTCAAACAGAAGAATATAAGGGAAAACACAATCATTTGTGAAACAATTCAAAAAGTTTTTGTTGGTTCTGAATTTTGGGTCTTATTTACTCTTATTATAAATTTGGGATGTTACAGATCCTTCCCCCCTTAAAATAAATCTCGTCCTCGAGATTTGCCCGGGGGTACAGGGGAGTTTTGAGGTACGGGTTTTGGGGTTGACTACTCTTCCGAGGTCGTTGCTTCTTCAGTAAGGTTGCCAGGTGAGATCTTGACAACTTGATGTCGCGAGGCCTTCCATTGGTTAGTTGTATAAGAATGTGGGTGTCTTTTATGTCATCAAATTGCCTTAGTCATACAAGAAGAATTTGTTAACAAGGTAGCTAGTCTTGTCATCAAATCACTTTTCATATTCCAGAGGCTGAGATGTACTGAATTATCTGATGTTCCGTTTATTTGTGTATGACACTCCATTGTTTGAGCATACAAAAGTGAATTGCTAACAAGTTCATGAGGCTTGTTACCAAACTACTTCTATATAACACGAACATTGGAATATCACACTATTTCTTGAGAGATTAAGAATAATAGATTCTGATATAAGAGTTTCCAAATACTCAATGATAGTCTGGTATATCGCTTCTTTGGTTCCGGGTCTTCACGCAGCTTCGCAGGTGTCTTCACATGTAAGTTAGAGTGCACCAGAATAGTTAGGGTTTCCGGGAAAACTTTGTGGTTGAGGGGCTTATGTTAGTTTTCAAGGGAGTTGGGTACCATACCTTAGACATCAAACTTATTATACCTATGATCCTGAACGATCAACTTTACCTAGGTCTCTAATTCTCAATTTTTCAAAATACCATCCCAATATTTCTGGTAAGGCCACTACTATCAACCAATTAATTTGAAACATAATCCTGCCCAAGTTAAAATTTTAATCCACCCTCATCTTCCTCGGGTATAAACTCTTTAGCATAGTATAGTTCAATCTATCGGGTACCCATCAAATCTTTTTAGGCATAGTCTTCCCATTGCCTTCTATCACAAAAATCATAGTGCTCCACCAATTATTTCCTGATTGATTTTTCTCTCCAGATAGGCATATCTCATAATGTCTGACTCCGTCGGTTGTCATTTTCCTACGACCATATCATCAAAGCTAAATAAAGCATCCAACAATCATGTGATCATATCATCCAGAATTGACCCACTTTCTAACCAAATTCAGATTTTTATCTCAACACTTTTGGGCCTTGATCTCATAATCAAAGATAAATGATCTTTCCAAAAAATCCAAACAGAGCGTGACAAGCTCTGAAAACTTCTGTCACCTAGAATGTCTGGCTACTAGACCAAGTCATATTGATTCCTAGAATCCGATAAGCATTCATTTATCCTCCACCAATTATTTCTTGCATACAACGATCTGCTCATTTGCTAACTCATCTTTGATCACTTCCTATAATTCCATAAGAGTCTATTGCAAAGGTTACTTGCGCTAAGAATCACCCTAAACATTCCAACACCGGAGTATTTTTCTTAATTTACTTGCTTCTAACCAACCCAATTATCCTTTTATCAGCAAGTGCTTCCTAAAAATCCAAGAACTTTCACCTTTATTTCTAAACCTTAAATCAAGGGTCACACCTTCTAGCTCCAGATAACCACCAATGGTTGGGGACCACAACTGGTTAGCCCCAGAGCATAAATCAGATATATCATTTGTCCAAACCCAATTAATTTATCGTTCCACTCCAAGTTTTCACTTCTATTCTAAACCCCTTTTTTTTTTACCAACAGCATCCACCAAATAGTTTTGAGTCGTCCTATGGCACCTCTTTCCTTTGTCTAGAAAAAAAACAGTTAGTAATTTTGGAAAACTTGGTTAGATGAGAGATTTAATGTTAGATCAATTATGTTAGTCATGTTAGCTATCATAATCTTTTGTTAGTCCGACGGGATCCAACTAGTGCCATCGAACGTCGGGTCTTGAATCTTCATCTTTCTCGATAGCTTGAGGTGGTTGTTCAGAACGACGTAGGAAGGCCGCTATCCGGCTGGCAGAAGGTCGTAGAGTCTTGGGCCTCAGGGTTGAAGTAGAGAGTATTCGATATCTTGTTCCTCTTACTAGGACAAAATTTTCTGGAGGGTTTTCTAAGTCGGACTTTTGAAAGGATACAAAAATCTCAGGCTATTTGGTTAAAGATCGGGGGTCTTTTGTATCTTGCGGAACCGCCAGTTCTGTTTGGGAGATGGTTTAGATGAGAGGGAAAAATATTTTAGAAAGCTGTTCCTTGGCGGGTTTACATCCGTAACAAGGTGTACTTAGGTGGCAAAAAGGAAACTAAACTTTTCTTTTTGTAAAACTCCTTTTTCCATCTCACAAACAACACACAAGCAGAGTACACACAAGCAAGGTGCACACAAGGTACGTCTAGTACCAACGGATGTCTAATACGCGTGGTAATCGGGGTGAAACAACCAAGGTTCCTATCATATGTTGTTCCTATGGGTCTTGGTTAAACAGGGGTGCTGAAATCTTCATTTCGTCGCCTTAGTCTTCAGCTGGAGAAACTGAGATTGTCGAAGTAGCAACTTGAGTAGAATTGCTGAGGTTGAGCTGAGGTCTTCGGAGGTCTCTTGCTTTGTTGGTGTCGATGATCTTGGCATTTGCAAATCAACCACCGTGATGTTGAATGTTGAATATTCAAGATGGAGGCTTCTTCTTGTAGGTGCTAGCTAGTTAGGTCTCACTTGGGTTCATCGTCAAGTATTTTGAACGGGTAAGAGGGAGTAGAGAAATCCTTGGTAAATTTTAAAATAGAAGGTAAGACTCAGAAATTATTGAGAAGATGAGAAGAGTGGAAGTCATTTTTGGGACTTCCTAGATAAAGATATATTTTTGGTATAATATATATTTTTAACAAAATATTTTCTTTCCTAACTAACGTCCATGCTAACTAAGGTCTGTTACAGTCAGGATGGCTCTGATACCAAGTCTGTGAGGACCCCAGATTAGTTATCCGAGATACTCGTTATGTTTCCTGCAACAATCCCGTGATCAGTTTGTTGTTGCACATAACTCGAATTGGTATCACAGAACACCCATAAATACCGAATAAGCATACTTACTTGATTGAAGTCCTTAGCTTCAACCGGTACTGGCAGCGGAATCACCAAATAACGTGGAGCCCAAGTCATTAGCCTTAACCCTACAGGCAGCTGACTGGGAAGCGCCCTAGTTCGCAAAGACGCCAGTGATCTCCTCTTCTTCGAACTTCTCCTCTTAGAATCTGGCTAAGACAATAGCCAGGGACGAAACCAATATGAGTACATTTGATTGTACTCGCAAACTACCCCAACTTGAGCATGCACTAAGTTTTGATAATCTTTCATAAAATCTTTATTTTTAAACAAAAACATCTATATGCCTTTATTGAAAAGGGAAGAGTAGATTTTTAATCTTGTTGAAGACAAAACATTTTGGAAAGTAGTTTCTCACTATACTGGTTGGAAACAACCTTTTTGGAAAGTAGTTTTCTCACTATCTTTGTTGAAAAAGGTAAGAAGTCTTTTAAAAGTCTTTTTCGCGGAAATATACCTTTTATTTAAAAAGGTAAGAAATCTCTTTTAAAACTTTTTCCTCGAAAATCACCGTCTTGTCCATTTCTCCCAAAACTCCCCTTTTTCCTGATCCTAGCCCCTTCATGGTCACTTATTTCCCAGCAACCTCGTACCACCCTGACGGTATAGTTGCATAAAACATCTCCATTTTCTTTTCAAGTCTCAAACTTTGTAAATCTTGCACATGGTCTTAGCAGTTCTTCCCAACTGTCCATATCCGAGGACTCGGCTATTCGAATAGTTTTTACCCTCTGCAGAGGTAGCACGCTTTTCCCACACCCATCCGGTCACTCATCGTGTCAGCCACGTCCCGCCATACCAGAGGTATGCGAAGTTGAGTTCCCGGCCATAGCCTGTCCTTTGCTCATGCTAGTATAGGACCCTGCCTCTACGACACTTTCCATCGACACTTAAATTCTCAGAAACTAAGTGTGAGGACTCGTAGTTCTGCCCGGCGGACCCAAGGGAGCCCTTCAATCCTCTTTCTTCTTTACGCTCATACCGGCTTCCGGTAGACTTCTTTTAAGAGGACCCAGGTCAGGGGGTAGGTCCTCAGACCATCCCCTCATGGAACGAGGTTATCCTCGTTATTGAGGCATCCAGTACTAACACGAGCAAATTATATGACTACGCCCTTGCCCATATGTGGGTAAATGTGGTCGCACAGATTTTCGGTTGGGGATGTAAGTACAAGGACACAATGTGCATTTTCATAAACATCACCATACTCCATTTCTCCATTTCATCACCGACATCTCGGCATACCATAATTCATCCAAGGATTTTCAAAGGAGTTTTGAATAAACAATGTTTTTCCCATCCTATAGTTTTATATAAACAAACTGATATTTCTACATAGAGTGGCAAAATAGTTTTTCATAAGCTTTTGAAAAGGTTTTCACAATCATTTCCCATTTCCATAGCAAAAATACTTTTGACCAAAACTTGGGTGGATCGTAATCTCACCAAAAGATTTTTTATAAAAGGCTTTTGAGTAAAACAAATACATTTGGAAATTACTGCACACTACTAACACCTCTATATCGGGTGTCTCAATAATGTACTTGTATTTTGTAAAAGGGTTTTCAAAATCATAACTTTTAGTGGCAAACACCACGTAAATCACTTATGCTTCTTATACGTAAAACATGTGAATCAAAATAGATGTATATAGATGCAAGCTCAGTGAAGTAGCTTGCCTGGTTTCAGCATAATGTCCCTGGACTTCTCCTTGTTGATCAATATAATAAAAATCCCATCCTTCCTCGGTCAATTCTCTCCAAATACCCCTCCGGTAGCGTTATTATCTAACGTCGCAAACAGAGAAATAAACAACAATCAATACACCAAACAAAACCACAAGTGGTACACAAACAAATAACAACCACAAGCATCAAACTAATCATTCAAGCAACAAACTAGGATCTAAGCTTACAAGGGCCTTATACTAACACATGCTAGGTGCCTAGATCACAAAGCTATCTTAAGCAAAGATGAACCGCAAGCACTTTTATCTAAACAGGAAATACTTCACCACAACACAACCACTCAATTTTCAACAGTGAAAGCAACTACTCACATCTAGTAGATAAAAGGCTATTGGAACTATGCTTATGATTGGGAAACCTATTCTTCAATCAATATGCAATGGAATCAGTGGGTGTTCCACTATCATAACACGGCATTAAGAGGTTAATTATCCTCTGGCTATTTGTAAAAATCACTAAAACATAAACTAGACACAAGAGCTACTCATGCTAGGAAGTTCTAAGTAATCCTACCCATAAACCTAACTAATCAAGCTTTGCTAAGAACAAAAATAATAAGTAACCAGAGGTGACATGCTATAATATCAGTAGATATGAAAGGCTACTGATGTTCAAACAACATTTTCTAAAATCAAGCACACAAATGATTTTATCCACAACAAATCCTAAATACTAGGAAATTCTAGGGGATACTACTAGTAACCTTAACCCTAGATAAACACATGCAACACTAAACCTTTCTAACATGCTAATTAAATGAGATAACACACTCATAGAAGAGAGTATCACTTCTATATAGGCTAGGAAACACAAATCTAACACTAACACACTTTTCTAACAAAGAATATAATTACTACAATAATTAACAGAAAAGCATAACAACTAGTTAAATACACCAACGATAATCTATAGCTCTAAAAATCACACCAAGCTAGGATTAGGTACTCCTAATCACACAGAAGATCACACAAGTGGATTCACACCAAAAATCATCACCAAACAATTTACAAAAATCCTAGAAAGGCTCTCTGGTCAATTACCAAAGTGGATGCCATTTTATTTAGGAAGCTCATTTGCATAAGAGGCAAATTGCTACTGCTAGGTAATGTGAAGAGCTTTCCAAAACAATTGGATTCATAAATTTTTGATCACCCTAACTCAATCTATACCTAAAAGGGTGTTTTTGACCAGGGGCAAATCAGGAATTTCCATGGTCACCCAACTTAATATTTTTCAGATCTGCAATTTAGACATGACTCCAAACTTATCAGGCTACTTGTGTGATTTTTGGTTTGGTCAACTTTGCACTTAACTATTTTAAAACGATTTAATCTAAAGGTACAGAACAAATCTATAAGGAAAATAATTAAACAACCTAGGAAAAGAGTAACGGGCTGGATCTGGCTGAAGATGGGCCGTGCAGTGTGGAGAGAGGCCCAGCTCGCGGCCCACGAGCGCGAGCGAAGCGGTACGGGGCCGCATCTTCTTCTTCCTCGACAGCAGAGAAGGCGAGGCAGAGCAGGAGCTCCGGCGAGGACGGCATCGGCGACCTGGTGCTTCCTGGGCAAGGATAAGATATGCATGAGAGCGAGCGGAGCAAGGGAAACTCGGAGGTGCAAAAATGGCAGGGAGAGGTGGACTGTGGCGATCCCGAGCTTGCTCGACATCCCGTGGCCGGAGAAGAAAAGGCTCGAGACGGCGACGGCGATTCCGAGCGAATCACGGCGATTACTTGTACGGGATTGAAGAGGGAGACGCGGTGAAGCTTTTGGTAGGCTTGGATTTGGATGGGGGTGCGTGAATCGTCGGCGAGGCTCATGGCAGCTCGGCCGGGGTTCGGTTCCGTGGAGGAAAAAGGAGAGAGGGAGAGAGTGGGGGGGGGGGGGAAAGTGCGCGAGTGGGGAAACAGAGGAGTGGCGTGCAGTGCTCTTATTTCCTCCTCCGCAGCAAGGAGGGAGGGGGCCACGGCAGTGACGACGAGAGGAGCACGGCAGCAAGGCGAACACGGCGACGTGGGGCACAGCAGCGTGCGGGAGGTGCCACGGTTGTCCAGGGTGCAGAGCTGAGGTGAAGGGGGAGAGCAGAGCAGTCAGAGGCCAGGCTTCGCGGGGAAGGGGTGCACGGTGGGCGGCGACCACGGCAACGCCGGCGTGAGGAGCACGGCGCCGTGCCGGCAGCGTTGTTGCTACAGGAGGTCAACGAAGTTTTTGCAAAGAGGCCCCCGAACTTGTTTTTCCACTCACAGATAGGTCCTTGCCTCTTTCCTTTATTCCCTTTTTAAAACCAGTAGGTTTCCAGTGATTTAATTGAGGTGCTTAAATATTTTACAAAAATTAGAGAAAATTCATGTAGCCTCCCCTATATATGAGGAAGCTCCACAAAAATTGGTTTTACAAAATAAAATGTTTTGCTCCATTTTTGTTCATAGGATTTAAATAAATCATTTTTGGAAATTAATATTTTGATACTCCTTGAATATTTTAAAACCAGTGATAAAATATTGTGTTAAACCTTTGGAACTTCCTTGACAAATAAGGTAGCTTCAAAATAATTTATCTTTTCATGAGGGAATATTGGTTTGGAGGAAATAGAGAATTTGGGAGGGAATTTAGTTATGAAGATCATTTTTTTAACTCAAGACCTTCATTTCCTCTTTGATAAAAGAATGGAGGGGTTTGTTTTAAATCGACAAGTAGGTTTACTTGAGGAGAGAGTGATATGAAATGGAGAGGATTATCATTTCATCTCCTTCTCTAGAATTTTGGGTAAAGAAAATATAATTGTTTTCATAGAATAGAGGAATAGATAGAGAGGGAGTTTTATTGAGATCATCTCCCTAAATTTTAGGAGTTTAACTTGGGGGTGCCTAATTTTAGAGGGTTTGTTCTTCCTCAAGTCGCACTCCAAAATTTGGTTGCCAAGTGTGTCCTATTTTAGTAATAACACCTCTGAGGAATTATCCTCACAAGAAAATCACACACAACAGCAATAACACAGCAATAGTAACAGCACAACAATATTAACAACACAACAATATCCATATCTCAAACAAGACCACACACTCCAAACCACAAGAATAAATCACACACCTTTTCCATAACTAACAATACTATTTTGTAAAAATGGTCACACTCAATTATGACAAGATGTTGTTTAAGGGATATATCAACTCATAACTTAATAGTTTTCAAAATGGTTTGATAAAAGGGAAATATGTGAGGTAATATATTCCCCACTAGTATTCCTTTTTAAAATGGAGTTGAAACATAGGAGTTTTAAAAATAGGAATTGTAAAAATATCAAGGTTGAAGAATAGATAGGAGATATCATATGAACCTCCATATTCTTGGAAACACATAATTTTGGAAATACTTTTACTGTCTCAATTTAAAGGATATTTTATTTGTTGCTAAAACCAAATCATTATTGAAGTAGACTTTTGGCCAACATAGGAATGGAAAAGATCTATGGAATATATTCTTGTCATAACATGGTCACCAGAGTTGTAAATATATTTTTACTTAGGATTATTTCTTGGGTTGACATTTACTAGTCAACCAATCATAATCATCAAGTTACACAAGGTCAAACAGAAGAATATAAGGGAAAACACAATCATTTGTGAAACAATTCAAAAAGTTTTTGTTGGTTCTGAATTTTGGGTCTTATTTACTCTTATTATAAATTTGGGATGTTACAGCATATCTACAACAAAAGGGTTGACTGTGCCTGGGCCCACCTGGTGCCCTCGGGCGTCTCCCCGAGTTGCCCTTTCGCCTATAAATTGCCTTCGTCCCGAAAACCCTCGATACCCGATCATATTTTCCAGAAAAGTTCCGAGGCCGCTGCCGTCGCCAACCCTAGATCGGGAGGGTTCTGAAGCTCTTCCCGGCACCCTGCCGGAGGGGGAGATCATCACCGGAGGCATCTACACCACCATGCCTGCCACCGGAGTGATGCGTGAGTAGTCCACCACGGGACTACGGGTCCATGGCAGTAGCTAGATGGTTGTCTCTTCTCCTTTGTGCTTCGTTATTTAGATCTTATGAGCTGCCTACATGATTAAGATCATCTTTATGTAATGCTACATGTTGTGTTTGCGGGGATCCGATGAATTATGGAGTCATGACATTATTGTTCAGATTGTTTATTCATATGTTTTATTTATGATCTTGCATGCTCTCCGATGCTTGTGGATGCTTTGGCCGAAGTAATTGCTAGTATCTTAGAGAGGGTATTTATGCTAGATAGTGGGTTCATGCCTCTCTTGTCTGAGCTCGAGTTGACAGAAACGATTAAGACATGAGATGTGATGTTGCTACTAGGGATAAAACAACGGTGTTAATTGCTATATGTTGTAACCATTGCTTACATTACGCACCATGATTATTGCAATTATCTGTTGCTTGCAACTTAATACTTCCGGGTGACAGGATGGATAGCGATCCCGGGGTGGATTATTAGTCATAGATGCAGTTGGATAACGGTCTATGTATTTTGTCGTAATGCCCATATTAAATGAAATGGTGAACTTTGTGTCATGATAGTATTGTGTTGCGCCCATGTTTGTCAATTGCCTCGCTATAATTTGTTTACCCAACATGTTTATCTTTCGGAGAGACACCACTAGTGAACTGTGGATCCCGGTCCTATTTTCCTATATTGTTTACAACCGTTTTAATAGCTTTTACTAGTCACTTGCTCGCTGGTCATTTTTGTTCTTATAATATTTTACACACATACATTTAATTATTTGTGTTCAACAAGCCGTAGAGATTGGCAACCTCTCTGTTTCGTTGGGATAAAGTAGTTTGTTCGTGTGTGCGTAGGTCCACGTCAATTATCGTAAACGGCGCCGTTGACACCTCTCTAAAGCCTTCTCCAAATCCTACTGGATTGAATACCTTGGTTTTGTAATCAAGTGAAAACTTGCTGCTAAATTAGATCAAACCTTACACTTGGGGTCTCCCAACGAACGTGCTATTCCACACCATCAAAGACCATTAATGTGCTTAGGCCTAAATGTTGGATGCGGTATCTCTACAATATCTAAGCTCCCTAGGATTGGAGCTTGAAGGTTGAACCACGTGGCAGCCTCTCATTGGTTCCTGCTAAATACATTGATGTACATTAAATTAAGGTTAGAATAATAATATTTGTTGGTTTAGCTGGACATAAAATTTAGCGATAAATTTTTTGACCATCGCAGATGAATCTACGAACCGCTCTTCTATTAAACCATCTCTAATAGCTTACATATTATAGGGTTTAACTACTTTTTAGGACATTTGAGTCCAAAAAACCTTACTCCAACAGCTGTAAGTGATGTAAATTTTGTCCAAATTTATATAATAACAATATTTGTTGGTTCAGCTAGACAAAATTTAGCGATGAATTTTTTAACTATCACAGACGAATCTATGAACCGCTCTTCTCTTAAACCATATCTAATAGCTTCCATATATTAGGGTTTAACTACTTTTTAGGACATTTGAGACCAAAAAACCTTATTCCAACAGCTGTATTTGATATAAATTTTGTCCAAATTTAATTAGTGCAGTACAAAAAAACACCTTGTGCTGCAAAATACAACACTCGGGTTGCTGCTATATGGAAAAAGGGCAACATGGGCACGCCAACTGCTAATTGAAAGTTTCATGTTGCCCTCCCGCCTCTTCTCTGGTGAACACGCTGCCTCCTCTGCCATCGGTTTGGCCTCGAACTGGCCGCTCCATCAGAACTCTTACTGATTACGCCGTGAATTCACCACCTTTGCTCGAAGACATAGTAGGGATTCAAGCTTGAAGGTTGTGTTGCTCCCCCCACGCGGCCACCATCGCTTCTTGGCTGTCCATAGATTCGGCCAACGAGCCACCCGAGCAGCCCTCCTCTCCGCCCCTCCTCACCGTGCCTCCTCCTTCCCTACAATCACGCGCACGCGCACGAGCGGTGCATGCAAGCTCTGCCTCCGGATGCACCTTGACCAACCCTGTCTCGCTAAGACTCCTTTGCCTCCATGCACCATGTGCAGGGTTCGCCTCGTTCGGAGATTAAGAAATTTGAAGTTGTTACTTTTGCATTATATGGTTATGAATCTGTACCTGATCATGTATGTATGATCGACTAATTTTATTCAGACAAGCATGTCATGTATCGATCACCACGATAGTACCTTTGAGCGCAGCAAAGCGCGCCATCCCCTTCTAGTGCTTATGCTAAAAAGCATCAAATAGGAGCTCCCCAATTTTTTAGCCATGGCTGGAGGCTGGAGCCCTTTTCTGCAGAAAATAAGTCTCCACGCGACCCAGGAACCAAATAGGTTGCGGGCCAAAGTTAACCAGGAAATCAAAGAGGCGCTTAGAGTGCCGCTATATGAAAATGGACTTTTGACACGATCCATCAAACCAAACAGACCTTAACCTCCAGTTAGGCATTTAGGCCACGGGCTGAAGCCGAAGCCAGGGAAACAAACATTGATAGGAGAACTTGGAAAGTCGAGACCAAGCTTCATGGAGCTTTTTATTTACGAAAATTCTAAAATTGAAGTTTCAAAAAGATCTGAAAAATTCTAGACATAAACAATGGTACATTCAATCAATATTGTATCAAAGTGCAAAATCTCAACACGAAATAACTCATATTCCGGGCTACACGAAAATAACAAAATCTGACACAAAACTACACTGAAACTCCAAAATACAAATACACTGAAACCCAAAGTACAAGTATAGTAGTTGACACGAGGAACACAACGGTAAGAACCGTTCCTAATACGGATGAACTCATTTCGGGAAAATAAAAGAATAAGACTGCACCGTCACACCCTCCGGTGACTCCTCTCACATCCCCATTTCACTTTTTTTTACTGTGAAATCTGAGCATGCAGAAGGTGAAGTCGCCAATTACCAAGACGAGAGCGTGCGCGACGGACCTCACTGAAGGACATTCTTTATTTCTAGTGATTACCACAACTTGCTAAATGTTTGATCAGAACTGTTATAAACGATAGCAAAGAAACGACGAAGAGCAGAACGATCTAACCAAAGGGGACACGAGATTTTAACGTGGAAAACCTCTCCAAACAAAGGAGAGGAAAAAACCACGGGCGCCAGCCAGCAACACTTCACTATATCGGGTGAGGTTACAAACGCCGGGGATTTACACAATGCGACTTATCCCAACCGGCGGCTTACAAGAGGAATATATGGTCGAGTCGATGGCCGCCACGATCGAGGCGCAGAAGCAGGCTCTCAATGCAGCTGAGAAGTTCAAGCAAGAGGCCACGGCTGGTCGCATCGCCATGGAAAGAAGGATCCGGGAACTGGGCGAGGCGAACGATTTCTGGAAGGATAAAGATGCACGCATGAAGGTCCTTCGCAAGAAGGAGGCAAAGGAGCTGGCTGACGGGCGAACGGCGATGGAAGCGTCCAAATCTCAAGCTCAGATGGCGTGGCATCAACACGAGCAGGTGTCCAACCAGCTGAAAGTAGTGCAAGAGACGCAAGAGACGCACTTGAGAAAGAACAGCGACGATTCACACTCCACCTCCGCGATGATAACAATATCTTGCTCCAGATGAACCACGGCCGCTTCGCTCCGAAGTTAGCCTCTCACTTTATATCTTCATATGAATTTGGAACACATCAAAATAACACTCCACCTTGAGACAAATTCCATCTTGTATCATGAACGAGAACTTCACCCTGAAACAACAAAGAAAAACACCTTCGGCGCCAAATAGCCTCTTGGGCTAGACAGTGATACCAACTAAGCCCGAGCAAAGCTCGAACTTAGTAACAGGAACTGGCTTTGTCATCATATCAGCATGATTATCATGAGTACTCATCTTGCATACCTTCAGTTTACCTTTTGCAACAACATCACGCACATAATGGTATTTGACGTCAATGTGCTTTGTTCTCTCATGGAACATCTGATCCTTAGTAAGGTAAATAGCACTCTGACTATCACAAAACAGGTTAATGCAAGTATCATCTCCACAAAGCTCAGCAAACAAACCTTTCAGCCAAACCGATTCTTTACATGCTTCAGCAATAGCCATGTACTCTGCTTCAGTGGTAGACTGGGCAACAACAGATTGCAACGTTGCCCTCCAACTCACGGCACAACCACCAAGCGTGAACACATAACCTGTGAGGGATCTCCTCTTATCCAAATCGGCAGCAAAATCTGAATCCACATAGCCTGCGAGTCCCTCATCAGTCTTGCCGAACTTGAGGCAAGCATTGGATGTGCCACGAAGGTACCTGAAAATCCACTGAACAGCCTTCCAATGTTCTTTACCAGGATTAGCCATATATCTACTAACCAAACTCATAGCATATGATAAATCTGGACGTGAGCAAACCATGGCATACATTAAAGAATCAACAGCACTAGAATAGGGAACTCTAGACATGTACTCAAAATCCTCATCCGTACTAGGACATTGTTCAGCTGACAATTTAAAGTGAGGAGCAATAGGAGTACTAACAGATTTTGCATCATGCATATTAAAACGATGAAGAACTTTCTTAATGTAATTTTGCTGACTAAGAAACAACAAACCAGAATTTCTGTCACGGGTAATCTCCATACCTAGAATTTTCTTAGCAGCACCAAGATCCTTCATCTCAAACTCGCTACTCAACTGTGACTTGAGAGCAGCGATATCTTTCTTGCTCTTGGCAGCAATCAACATATCATCAACATATAATAACAGGTATATAGGTGATCCATTAACAAACTTAATGTACACACAGCTATCAAATTCAGACCTCTTAAAGCCATGTGACAACATAAAAGAATCAAACCTTTTATACCACTGACGAGGAGATTGTTTCAAACCGTATAAGGACCTTTTCAACTTACACACAAGATCCTCCTTACCAGGCACTATGAACCCTTCTGGCTGATCCATGTATATCTCCTCCTCCAACTCTCCATGCAGAAACGCAGTCTTTACATCTAACTGCTCAAGCTCAAGATCACGCATAGCAACAATACCAAAGAATGTACGAATTGAACTATGCTTAACAACTGGAGATAAAACATCATTATAATCAACACCTGGAATTTGACTGAAGCCTTTTGCAACTAACCTTGCCTTAAACCTCGGAGGCTCGCTAGGAGATAAACCCTCCTTTCTCTTGAAGATCCACTTACAGCGGACTGCCTTCTTTTTCTTAGGCAAGCGCACAACTTCCCATGTGCCATTCTTATCGAGTGACTGCATCTCTTCTTGCATAGCAGCAAGCCACTTCTTGCGGTCACCGGAACCAATAGCTTCAGTATAAGTGGACGGCTCATGTCCGTGCTCCACCTGTTCTGCACAACTCAGAGCATAATCAACAATGTTACACTCTTCAATTAAACGTGGTCGAGGACCACAATTCCTCCTGTTCCTACGAGCAGCAATAGACTGTTGTGGCTGCAAAACAGGGGGTGAGTTCTGAACATTATCATTATCAGAATCAGAAGAAACAGAATCATCAGAACCAGCAGAATCAGGATCAGAATCATCTGAAGTAGCAGCACCATCATTGTCAACAGTGACATTTTCCTTTTCAACAGAGTGCTCCACCTCGACACGAACCTGCTCCTCAGAAAAATCTGGCAAAACATCTGAGGACAACTTATCAAAGTACATAACAGATTCATTGAAAACAACACTCCTGCTCATAAATGCCTTGCTAGTTTCGGGATTCCATAACTTGTATCCTTTTACACCCGAACCATAACCAATGAACACACACTTAATAGCTCTCGGCTCTAACTTTCCATTATCAACATGAGCATAAGCAGTGCAACCGAAAACTTTAAGTTGTGAATAATCAGCAGGAGTACCTGACCATACCTCGATGGGAGTTTTCTTGTCGAGGGGAATAGATGGTGACCTGTTTATCAAGTAGCAGGCGGTGGCAGCCGCCTCAGCCCAAAAACGCTTACTCATGCGAGCGTTGGAGATCATGCAGCGAGCCTTGGAGATGATGGTCCTGTTCATCCGCTCCGCTACACCATTCTGCTGAGGCGTGTACGGGATGGTGAGGTGCCTGACAATGCCTTCTTTCCTGCAATAATCATTAAAGGCATTCGAACAAAATTCGCCACCATTGTCAGTACGAAGTAATTTCACCTTCCTTTCTGTTTGCCTTTCAATCATAGCTTTCCACTCTTTAAAAGCAGCAAACGTATCATCCTTATTTTTCATGAAATAAGGCCAAACTCTTCTAGAGTAATCATCAATAATGGTAAGCATATAACGAGCACCACCATAAGAGGGCTTACGAGATGGCCCCCAAACATCAGCATGTACATAATCAAGTGTACCTTTGGTGGTGTGGACAGAAGCATTAAACTTAACTCTTGTGTGCTTACCGAAAATGCAGTGTTCACAGAACTGCATCTTACCCAAACTGCATCCTTGCAGCAAGTCTCTCTTGATCAATTCTGCCATACCAAGTTCACTCATATGTCCAAGACGCTTATGCCAAAGGTTAGTTTTACTAGCGTCATCATGAGAAACAGCAGCAACAGTACCAGATAACGTGCTACCTCTAAGAACATATAACTTAGCAGAATTCCTATCACCAACCATAACAATGAGAGAACCTTTTGATACCTTTAGGAGTTTATTTCCTCTTTTGTACTTGTACCCGTCACAGTCAAGCCTCCGGCGACGGGCCTCCGCTTCGCTCCGAAGTTAGCCTCTCACTTTATATCTTCATATGAATTTGGAACACATCAAAATAACAAGAACTGCCACACATTTAGATCAAACGTCCAGCTCATGTTTTTCTTCCCATAAAAAGAATATCGTTTTCATGAAGAAGAGATCAAGGTGTCCACCTGTCCAGCTCTTGAAACATTCACATGGCGATGGTTGGCTGTACCAAAATCATGCCGCTGACTATGATCATGACCCTCATAAAGCAAAATGTCTAGTTAGTTCTCTCTTAGTGAATCTATTTCTTAGGAATGTCAGTGGTACTTGTTTGATTTGTATGATTGGAAACGATGTCATTTTCCCCAATAAACTACTTTGCGTTCATTCGGCAATATTTTCAGTTCATTCAATCATCTCATGGAGATTTTTCATTGTTTTAGTGGCAACTATGAGGCTGCCACTAGCTAATTCTTAAGAAAAAATGCAGGAAAGCAAAATATGTGAAATTAGATGACATGGCGTGTTGAAATTGGTTTGCAGGAATATTTTCGAGAACTAGGTGCATCCGTGCATGCCATTATTGCCATTGTTTGGAGTGAATTCATGTAGGATTCAACATGCTTTGACATACAGTTTCCTATAGTTTTCTTGATGACACCATATACCATCACTTACACTCTGTTTCTTATTTAATTTACCCATTTTCATCAATGAAGTATGACAATTGACAAGCTAACCAGACCTAGGAAAATAAATGGTTCAAAGAAATATTGATTTTTAACACACATGATAGTTTTGAACTAGCAGATATACATCAGTGCATCAGTATCCGCTTGTGTACATGAACCAGCAGCAAGGGTATGCCCTCTTTGTTGGCCTTGGAGCTTCTTGGAGGGGCAGAGAGTTTTGAAGTAGTCACCACTAACCCGTGGAGAATATTCAAACGGTTGACGTATCTGCAGATTTGATTTGGTCCGGATATATATTTGCCTCAACGTTCATGCACCCTCCCGTATCTGCAATATCATATCCCTCTAGGTTGTTTATACTTGACAGAATGACAGCTCCGGCCGTCTTGGGGACTTATTAAATAAATCTCATTCTGACCTCACATGAACTAGGATTTATATTGTGCGCTTACATTCCGGACAGCCCATTACTTTTTTTGTGCCGGATATCATTAGACCGGAATGTCAACTTGACATACATCATATACAAAGCATGTTTACCAGTTAAGTGTGACGCCAAACCTGGTTGAGCTGGCTCATGCCATAGCATATATTGATACCCTATATTGATTGTAGGAGTAATAGTGATAGAGGGAAATGTTCTTAGAGCATCAAGTGTTAATTCTCAGTTTAACTGCCTAGGATATCTATTGTTGGCCAGGGCCGGTGACAAATTAGTGTTCTTTCCATTCACTTGATTCATTCAGAGATCACCTATCCCAGCAAAATTACGGTCAAGTTCATGTTTGTGTTTAGGTTTATGTTTATGATCTTATTTTATTAGCCTCACTTATGACGTGGCGCTGAGTTAGAATTGTCTGTGCTATGCACGTTGCTTTGACAAAAAGAAAAGAGCTCCCCTGTTTTTGCACTATATTCACAAATCTCTACGTGTCTAGCTGATGTAGCCCCGAGTCAAAACATAAAACTAAGGAAGCAATGATATAGAATTAAATATAGCTCCAAGTCTACGTCCAACAATCATTACTTAAGTACTCTCCAAGTCAAATCCATGAGATGCAACTATCCCATCAAGTTTCTTAACCATGCTTTCGGCACCCTTAATTATTTCCCCCTCCAAAGTCAATACATTTCAAACCAATAATGCGAACATAAAACAATGCACGACCTACCTTTGTCAACTTCTGCTAGCCATAAAGGTATCCTATAAAACGTCATGAAGTTCTGAACCTGAAACAACACACAAGCATCAATCTTTCTGTCTACTCGCCAAAGAGCAGCAAGCAAGCCTCTAGCTTAATCGTCGTAGCGCATTTCCAAATCCACTGCTACTGCCATGGCAAGAACTCGCTTCGTCGCATTTCTCATCGGCATGGCCAGCTTCGTCTCCGTGGTCACCGGCCAGCTCCGGCCAATGCCCGCGGGTGGCCTTCCCCGCGATCTCTTTGCCCTTGGAATCGCCTCGAGAATCCGCACCGATCGTAACTCGACGGCGAGGGCTTCGTCAGACTTTGGTCGCATCGTCGAGGCCGCGCCGGAAGCAGTTGTCCACCCAGCCACGCCCGCCGACATCGCGGCGCTCATCCGGTTCTCCGCGTCGTCGCCGGCGCCTTTCCCCGTGTCCCCGCGCGGGCAGGCCCACTCCGCCCGCGGGCAAACTCTCGCTCCAGGAGGCGTCGTCGTTGACATGGGCGCGCTGGGGCGCGGCCAGCACCGCCGCATCAACGTGTCCGCGGGCTACGTCGACGCCGGCGGCGAGCAGCTCTGGATCGACGTCCTCCGCGCGACGCTGGAGCACGACCTAGCGCCGCGCGTGTGGACAGACTACCTCCGTATCACCGTCGGCGGCACGCTCTCCAACGCCGGCATCAGCGGGCAGGCGTTCCGGCACGGCCCGCAGATCGCCAACGTGCAGGAGCTGGACGTGATCACAGGGACGGGCGACATGGTGACGTGCTCGCGCGACAAGAGCTCGGACCTGTTCTTTGCGGCGTTGGGCGGGCTGGGCCAGTTTGGGGTCATCACGCGGGCCCGGATCGCGCTCGAGCAGGCCCCGAAGAGGGCTCGTTGGGTCAGGCTCGCCTACACGGACGTGGTCGAGTTCACCAGAGACCAGGAGCTGCTCATTTCCAAGCGGGCCGGCGAGGCTGGGTTCGACTACGTGGAAGGCCAGGTCCAACTCAACCGGTCTCTAACCGAGGGCCCAAAGTCGACGCCTTTCTTCTCCGAAGCCGACATCAACAGCCTCGCTGGGCTCGCCTCGGAGTCCCGCTCCGCCGTGATCTACATCCTAGAAGCCGCCATGTATTACAACGACGACGCCACCGCCTCATCTGTGGACAAGAAACTGGAGAAGGTGCTGGAGCAGCTAAGCTTCGTGCCGGGGTTTGTGTTCACGAAGGATGTCACCTACGTGCAGTTCCTCGACCGCGTGCGCGAGGAGGAGGAGGTGCTCCGCTCGGCCGGTCTATGGGATGTGGCGCACCCGTGGCTGAACCTCTTCATCCCACGGTCACGCATTATCGACTTCGACACCGGCGTGGTCAAGGGTCTCCTCCGTGGCGCTAACCCCGTGGGGGTCATCCTCATGTACCCCATGAACACGGCCAAGTGGGACGACCGGATGACGGCCGTGGCACCGCTTGCCGGAGAGGACATGTTCTACGCCGTGGGGTTGCTTCGTTCGGCGGTGGTCGCCGGCGACCTAGAGCTGCTGGAGAGGGAGAACGAGGCGGTGCTGGCATTCTGCGATCAAGAGGGCATCGAGTGCAAGCAATACCTGCCGCACCACATGTCCCGGGACGGATGGCAACAACATTTTGGGGCCAAGTGGAGCAGAATTGCCGAGCTCAAGGCCAAGTTCGACCCTCACGCAATATTGTCGCCTGGTCAAAGGATTTTCAATTCACCCCGTGGATCGGCGGACGACGCGTAATTTATGCCCCACCACGACATTTTGGCAGTTAGACACACTGACATGTAGGAGCTTTTTTGTATATATAGAGTGCAAAAAAAAAAAAAGATTTTTGATACACCAGCTACAAAATAACACTAGAAGTGAGTGCGTGCTCTCGAGCTCTTCAACTTACGCCCATACTACTACATTTGGCAGTTAGACACGCTAACATGTATGAGATTTTTTTTGTATGCATATAATTCATAAAAAAAATTGATACACCGGCTACAAAATGGCACTAGAAGTAAGTGTGTGATCTCAAGCCGTTGAACTTGAGACGTACGAGTCCCACTCCTGGCCTTCACTGGACTGTGTTGGATGGCACTGCCGGCTTGCATCTTATAGTCTCCACGTATGGTCTGCTTCGCCATGTCCAGTCGTCGTTCCTTCCCATCCGGCTTCCGCCTGCTTCCGTCTTGGATTCGAGCGTGTCCACCAGGTTCAGTCCATCTATTAATACTAGTTTTCTAACTATTAAGAAAAGTTATTCAAAACCTATTAATATGGGATGTAATTTTGAAAATTCCGACACGAGGAATGCAACGGTGAAAATGGTTTGTATAGATATGGCGAAGCCAATTCGATTGGTTGGAAACAGTAGGGCATAAAGCCAGCCTTTGGTACCGCTTCGTTCCTACGCGAGGAGAGAAACATGCGATAGGGTTCCCAGCCTCCCGCTAGCGCCGCCGCCGATCTGCCTCGTCCTTGTGGCCTTAGGCCATGGCGACGCGGTGGATCCCGGTGCTTGCTGGCGGGAGGGCTCCGTTTTCAGATGTATTTTTGTGTTTTGTTAGGTTTTGTGTCCTACTCAAGAAGACGACGCGGCGGCGGCTCCTTGAAGATGGAATAAGGTTCTCCCCGCCTAGCCCCAGTTCCGGTAGCGTGTCTAGCGTTGTTGGAGGGCGTGTGGAGATGTGTCTCCGTCGAATCTCGCGGGATTCGGTCGGCGTTTGTCTTCGGCAGATCCGATTGGATCTGGTCGTCGTTCGTCTGTGTTCGTGTGTCTACCGGTTGGATCCTTCCGATCTACGCTTCTCTTCATCGGCGACGGTTGCTCGTCTGGTGCGCTGGTCCTGTGTGACCTTAGCACGACGACTTCCCGACTATCTACTACAACAAGGTTTGCCCGACTCCAGTGAGGGAGGGGCGATGACAACGGCGCGCCTTCGTCTCGTTCCAGTGCTTGTAGTCGTCGCTAGATGGTCTACGGATCTGGATGTAATTTTTGTTACTTCTTGCATTCTTTGTACTACCTTGCCAATTGATCAATAGATTGGAAGTTTTTTCAAAAAAAAAGCCAGCCTTTGGTGCCTCAGTTCTATATGTCCAAACTCAAACGAATACGGGTTTCGTGCTAGGTTAAGAGTGGAATTACGTGGCTCAAACGGCAACCTTTTTCGGCTGAGAAGACTCCCTGGATATATTTACGTATCGGAGGAACTATTCTAAACATATTGCATTCTTAATTTTTTGTTTCTACATAGAAAAAATGTGTCCTCCAACCCTCGTGTGTCCATCTGTCTCGCATCCTTATCCCCTTCTCTTGTACTTATGACCTGGCGAGTAGGGAGACGTCAATCTTCCCCTTGCAACAAGTGGTGAGAAGAAAGACGCTCACACACGCCACGAGCCGCGAGGATGGACCTACAATATGATCAGCTTTTTTCTAGTGATTTCAGCGGATTAGTGATAACTTGAAGACAATCTACAAGACGAAACGGGTTTAGAACTTCAGATAGAATGCCAAATATAGAGCCTTGGTGCACGATTTTGATCAAAAGTACCACATTTGTATTATCCTGGTAGTCTACTTAACAAAAGTGGCAGCCCAACCGGTCATAACATTGCCCCTAATGATAGCCCAGCTCACGGTTTTCTTCCAATAAAAAGAAGTTCATCATTCCATGAAGAAGAGAGCCAGGTGTCCACTGTCCAGCTCTTCAACATTCACATGGTGACGGTTGGCAGTACCTAAAATCATGGCGTTGACTATGATCATGATCCTCATAAAGTAAAGGTCTAGTGATTTTCCCCTTAGAGAAATTATTTCTTAAGAATTCCCGTGGCACTTCTTTGATTTGTATGTTAGGAAACGGTGTGTGTTTTTTCCCAAATAATCTAGTACTTTGCTTGCATTTGGATAATTTCGAGTTCATTCAGTGTCAAGATTTTTTTCTTCTATATTTCAGTGATAACGAGGCTACCACAATCCTCCGTAAATTAAATGCAGGATTGGCAAAAAAATGCGAACGATTTTGTCACTATTTGGAGTCAATTCACGTAGGATTAAACGTGCCTTGCCTTGAGCCCTTGACATACGGTTTCCTATAGTTTTCTTATTCTCGTGACATGAAGTATGACAATTGACAGCCTAACCAGACCTAGGAAAATAAATGGTTCAAAGAAATATCAATTTTTATCAGACATGATAGTTCTGAACGAGAAAATACATCAGTGCATCGGTATCCGCTTGTGTGCATGAACCAGTAGCGAGGCTGTGCCCTCTTTGTTGGCCTTGGAGCTTCTTCGAGGGCAGAGAGTTCTGAAGTGATCACCACTAACCCATGGAGATTATTTAAGCGGTTGACGTATCTGCAGATTTGATTTGGTCCGGATATATATATTTGCCTCAACGTTCATGCACCCTCCCGCATCTGCAATATCATATCCATCTAGCTTGTTTATACTTGACAGCTCCTGCCGTCTTGGGAACTTTTTAAACAAATTCCATTCTGACCTCACATGAACTAGGATTTCCATTGTGCGCTTACATTCCGGACAACGCATTACTTTTTTGTGTGCCGGATATCATTAGACTAGTCACAATGGGGAGTATCATATAGTAGTATCATGCATATGATACTAGTGTATGTTACTACTTCCACAATGGGTAGTAACATATGTGTGGTATCATATAGTACTACATTTATTATGTTGTAGACTCATCTTACATTGGAATCCGTTATGTTACGGTATCTACCTATGATACCACTATCACCTCTCTCTTCATTAATTGCACTGCCACGTCAGCTTTTTGCCAACATGGCATGCATGATACCACCTATAATACCCCCATTGTGGCTAGTCTTAGACCGGAATGTCAACTTGGCATACATCATTTACAAAGCATGTTTAGCAGTTAAGTGCGACGCCTAAACCTAGTCGAGCTGGCCAAGCCATAGCATATATAGGAGTATTGATTGCAGGAGTAATAGTGAGAGCTTTGTTCTCATGAGATAATTAGAAGGAAATGTTCTTAGATCATTAAGTGTAAATTTCGAGTTTAACTACCCGCGATATTATTATTAGCCAGGGCCGATGACAAATTAGTCTTAATGTCCCTTAACTTGTTTCATTCAGAGATCACATATCTGGCTATCCCAGCAAAACTACAGTCAAATTCAAGTCTGGGTTTAGGTTTCTGCTTACAATCCTATTTTATCAGCTTCTCTTATGACGTGGCACTGAGTTAGAATTCTCTGTGCTATGCTATGCACGTTGTTTTAACGAAAAGAAAAAAGCTGCCCTGTTTTTGGGAGAGGCGTTTTGGCTACCGGGTGCATATGCTCCTGATATATGTTTCAAAATTTAAAAAATATGAAAACAATTAAAAATAATATGAAACAAATTGGGCACAAAGATATACAAGTGTTCATCATTCGTGCAAAATTTCGGAAGGAAATAATATTTTCTGCGGTCTGAGCAAAAAACACAAAATCTGTGATTTGAAAAATGTATTTTTAAATCTCATTTCGGCCACAGATTTTATTTTTTTTGCACAGAACACATAAAGTGTCATTTCCTTCCGAAATTTTACACGAATGTTGAAAACTTGCATATGTTTGTGCCCAAATTTTTTCAAATTTTTTCAAAGTGTTTTCATTTTTTTTTTTGAAAACTATATATAACAGGAGCATATACACCGGGTGCCAAAGTGAATTTCTGCCTGTTTTTGTACTATATTCAGAAACTTGTACTCCACATGATTAACGGATGTAGCCCCCCTAGTCAAAACATAAAATTAAGGAAAAATGATATTGAATTAAATATAGCTCCGAGCCTCCGAGTCTATGTCCCACAATCATTACTTAAGTACTCTCCAAGTCATAACCATGCGATGCAGCTATCCAATCAAGTTTTTTCCTTTGTTTTTGGCAATGGATTGAGTTTCTTAACCATGCTTCCGGCACCCTTAATCATTTCCCATCCCAAAGTCAATACATTTCAATGCAATAATGCGAACATAAAACAATACAAGAAATGTGCACGACCAACATTTGTCAACTTCTGCTAGCTACATGTCAGAGGATTTTCCATTCACCCCGTAGATCGGTGGATGACCCATAATTTACGCCCGCCACTACATTTTGGATGTTAGATATAATGACATGTAGGAGATTTTTTTATATGACATGTAGGAGATTTTGTATATATAGAGTTCGCAAAAATAGCTGTGTGCATCACTCGATGCAGAGGCTGAGGTTTTCCCCCATTTCTAAAATAAAGAGTTCACGAAAATGACTTTTTATACACCAACTATAAAATAGCACTCCAACTTTCTTATGGCAATGGTTGCCATTACGTGAAATCCTGACATTGCTTTTTCTAACGATATTGCCATTGGTTTTTTACACATAGGAAGGTCAATTTTTTGCTTAGGAAATATGTATCAATGTTAATAGTAAATTAGGGGAGCTTAATTAGATTGGCTTCAGTCGCGCCTCGTTATTATCGGTGGGCAAGTTCGAATCCTGGTTCAAAACTCTTTCGGCTCTGGCGTTGGGCGGCGGTTTTGATGGCCCTCTATCTTATACACATGTTTTTGTTGTCACCATTCTCCGTGCTTGTTATCTGTTGGCAAGATCGACTCTCCACGGCCTGAACTGAGAGCGTATGTATTCCTCTCTCTGGCGACAACTGAGTGTGTTTGATGCAACAAAGTTCGGTGGTTCTTTGAGTAGGCGTGTATTTTGACCTCTTGTCTGTAGCGAATAACTTTTGGTGGGGTGTGGCTACTCCTATGTTTTTGTTTTATCTTTAAATCTGCATGGTAATAATTTGCAAAAAAAAAATATGCATGGTAATAAGATTCCCTCATCATTTTGTATCGGTTCGTCGTGTGACTTTATTTTTGGTGAACGTTTGATTCAAGAATAACTAATTATGGATGTATATGGAAATCCGATTCAAGAGACCAAGCCTTGATGATCGAACATTTGATGACATTCTGAAAGGATATGCAATAAAGTTGTTTTAACAAGCAGTTCAATGAACATGTGTACCTTGTGTTCAAACGTCGAAAAAGGAATATGTATCATTATTTGGATCACAATTCAACACTGGCGTATATACCAATAATATGTATCATTATTTGCAAATTATCAACAAGGCGACCTACTGGATCCACATGTGGTCTTATCTTCTGCCGGCGGAGCAGCGCCGCCTCATTGATTCCGAATGTACTCGAATGACGATGGTCGTACGGGCTATCTTCTGCCGGGATGGGTGGCTACATCCTAAGAGAATAGATGGATAGAGATTTGTTTAAGTGGTTGATTTTTGTATCCACTTTGTGTGATCCTTAAATTGTAACTGAATGATTTCTTGATACTTGATAATAAAATGTGGCGGTTGTGTGCATCATTTTGATGCAGAGGCCGGGAACCTGCATCCCCTTTTCTAAAAAAAAATATACCAATAATATGTGTATATATGCATGCATGTATTTGTGTATATCAAGCTCTATAATTCTCATCGCGACATTGATACGAATTTCCAGCTGTATCAGTATCACAGGATATGCAGCCCCGTTTCATTTAGCTTAGACCGGTGATAGTATGCGCAGGATTGTCGCTGCTGCCAAGGTGGTAAGTTCGATTGCATGTATCAGACACCTTCTCCCCACCTCCGGCACTATCAATGGTAAATGACTCTTTGCACTACATGTTCATCGGGTTAATTTGATCGAAGAATCTTCACTAACTTGTTACTCCTACTTAAATATTTTTTTCTTTGAACAGGTAATCCTACTTAACTGGCTACAGAGAGAATTTAAGTACCCAAAGTTTCATAATCATGATTTTACGACAAGGTCTCCGATGGATTTTAACTAAAGGAAACTTTCACGTCTTGCCGAACGACGTCAAAGAATCAAAACGGCCAATCCCTTGGCACGATAGTGTGGCCAATTTTTCGACCTTATAATCACATTGTCAGATTGGTTTCGAAAAAAAAACAGTGCAAATTGTAAGCACAACTTTCCATAGACGGTTTATGATTTTTTCAACACCCATTTGGATCTTACATAGATTTATACATGGATAGAAAAATATGATTTCTGTTTATTTTTTAGAACAACCTGCAGAACACCTCTAGTTAAAATTTTAATTACTTTCGGTAAATTGGCGGAAAGCCAATTAAATGGGGGGATATAGTAGAAAGTCTTGAAAATTTGAAATATTTTGATAGTATCCCTACAATATGGTATAATTTGTTTGAAAATTATACTTCCGGTAATTGCCACCATGTTCATTGTACTTGCTTCCTAATGTAGACCTTTTAGGCATTTGAAAAATGGAAAAAGGCGTTATTAAAATTGAAATGTGGAATATTTTTTCATATTTGTTTATCATGAAAGATCGTCTCAAAATGGCTACGCACTTGGTGATATGAATTTAAAGTTATGATTTTCATACCTCGAAGGTCATTTTGTGAAGCAACTTTTTCAATACGTGTCAAAATTTAAGAGAGTTCATTTTTCCTGGCAAGTTAGCAAAACAAAAAGATTCTAAGCCAATGCGTTAATTTTCTTGACCTTGTAATCATATTGTTTGTTTTTTCCCAAAAATAAGGTGCAATTGTCAGTATAACTTTCTATTCGAGGTCTATGACTTTTTCAAGACCCAATTGGATCTTACATAGATTAATTTATACATGGGTACATGAATATGATTTTTAATGATTACCTCTACTTCGAATTTTAATTAATTTTGATATATATGCCGAAATCCATTTAGATGGTGGATTATAACACAAGGCTTGAAAAATCAATTTTTTTTACAGTAAACCTACAATGCCAATCAACAGCATATTTATCATACTTCCTTCACAAGGAAGGACTTTTTAGCCAATTGGAAAATGAAAAATAGCATATTCAAACAGAAATTTTGAATATTCTTTGTCATTTTTATCGAGGCTAGAGTCATGTTTGTGCACAAGTTAAATAGAGAAACTATCATGAAATATGGTGTGTGAGTTGCTGGTGAGTGGCTTTGCTTGTCTTTTCTGTGTGGAGACTGGAGAGGGCCTATATATATGGGTTTGCCCTGTCGGCCTCATATTTATGGCGTGACGAAGCTATAGATCTCCGTACGACTATGAAGCGATCGGATGCGTCAGCCGACGATGTTCATGTGATTGCAATGACGGCTGGTGTTTGATGTGTCTTTTCTTGGCACCGTTGGAAGTATCATGATGGCACCGTGCAATGACTTATCTTCCAGTTTGTGTGGTACAATACCTGCCTCACGCCGGCTTGAGCTCAGCATGTACCCTCCGTGGTATAGCCAAGCCTGGTCTTGTTGCCGCATCGTGGTCGCCTACCCGAGCATGGGGAAGACACGATTGAGGTGACTTTGGCCCCCGTCCCGTGCTTCCGATGACCCAATCCTCTGTCCTCTCGGCAGTGTGGGCTTTCCCAAGAGCATAGATCATGAAAGATAAGCCCACAATGGCAAGACCACCCGACTGAGTTAGGAGCGACCCTGCTGACTGATCCGATCAGGGCTGGCCGACTGTTCCGATATTCCATATCCCCATCAGCCACCAATTATTTTTTTTCACTATTATCAAATAAGTGATACAACAAGTTATTCCCGAGTGAGCACTCGAGACTCTCATACATCAAGATATTGGATGACAATAAAAAGATTCAAGACACAAGAGAACAATCTGACCAAAGATGGTGGAATCACGGCTTGAAGGAGAGAAGGTAGTGGATATGGACTTTACAACCTTGGAGAAACACCCGTCGATTCATGTAAAGCTTCTTCTTCTAATTTCACAATTCTCTCTTGTTTTCTCTCTCTCTCTTTCAATGGAGGCTAACCTGAAATTTTCTTCACTTCCACCAGGTGGTGAATGGATGAGAGATTTAGCATCCTCCTTCCTCGTCCATGATGCCCCTAGATCATAAACTCTAATGTGTCACATGTCAGACCAACTAAACTGTTTCAGTTGATCCATCTTCTCACAGTCCATGTGAGGAGGATATCCTAACATATACTCACTTTGTTCCACAATATATGACGTTTTAGCATGTGTGCATGTTCACATATATATAGATGTATGTAGACATCTTTTAGTGTGCATATTCACTCATTGTAGAATGCATTTAGACAATATATGTGAGAGCTAAAACGTCTTATATTATGGAACGGAGGGAGTACATGTTTAGCTAATTAACTTGAGCGGTAAAATAGAATGCCAATAATTTTTATACGAATAGCAAGTTGCAGGACACACACTCGAAAAGTCCAAATGGAGCCCGAGCTCCATGTAGCCCGGTTTTTCAAAAATTCAAAATCCGCACATTTTGTTTCCAAAAATCGCGAAAAAAATACCAGGTATAGATATTACCTAGATCTACAAGCGTGCAAAATTTTAAGTCAAAATTTGTTTTAGTTTGGGCTACACAAAAAAGATAAATTGGGCAAAATTCAAATTTTTCAATCTGCATATTGTTCCTCACCCAGATCCACTCATTTGTCATTTTTGCCCAGCCCAGAATACAACGAATTTCGCGCTGAAATTTTGCAAACTTGTAGATCATATAAATATCTGTATCTGGGATTTTTTTTCCCGATTTTTAGAAACGTAAAAATGTAAAATTTAAATTGTTAAAAAAACGAGATACATGGAGCTCGAGAGCCAAAACACCTCCTCGACACACACTTCCAAACACTAAGGGTTCATTTGTCCCATATGCATGCATGTACGCATGCCTGCATAGCCATACATGAGCGAAAATGTCTCTCTGAAAAAAGTGAAAAGAAAATGAGAATACCTGACAAAATAGTAGATCAATACACACATGTTGGCATATGTGATACTAGTAGTAACAATAGTCACCAATTCGCGAAGCAGAACCAAATAACGCACAGTAAATTTTCATTATCGACCCTTTCCACATTATCAGCTCCAAAACTAACCACGTACAAAAAAAACAAGCACAGCTTATACTGGTTTAACTAACCCCTGCAGCAAATAAAAGAAACCCGTAAAACTCACTCACCTTGCAAATCCTGGTTACTGCTTATTAGCGAGCTTGTTCGCTTATTACTACTAGACATGTGATCACCCTCCCTTTTCCTCTCTTCCTCGATCCCGACGGATCTCCTCAACAACACAAAACAACAAGATCACAAGATACAGAAAATACAACACAAGACCAATATTGCTCATGATCTGCAAATCAAGTTGCACTCATCAATGACTACTAGCTCCGAACGAGACCACAGGATAGGTCCATGAGAAGCATGGCGGCGTTGGTGGTCTCGTCATGCGTGAAGCCGTGAATGATGGCCGGCGGCGGACCAGTCTTGCTCAGTCTCTCCGTCCCTTCGACGTCCTCGGCCAAGACCCGATCGTCATCCTTCTTCAAAGCGGCGTCGAAGCAGGCCACTGCTTTGGTGGCGGTAACAGTAGGATGATCAACCATCTTGCACCGCTTCTTGAACGGTAGCGACCGGTCGACGTCCACAGCCCTCTTCTCTTTCTTCGTTGGCTTCGCAGCTTGCAATGTATCGCTTCCCTGTGTACCACCGGCAGCCACGCCGCCATCCGAAGCAGCCACCGCTACCCAACCGCTGGCTGTCACGGCCGCCGCAGCAGCAGCCATCGCGCACCTCGCCTTCCTTTGCCGTATCCCGCATGCGTTGCAAAGAGACTGCATGAACCATAAACGCATGAAAAACAATACACTAATTAGCAACCTGTAGCAATTAGAATAGTGTTACACCTGTAGAACTATGTTGCATATACATATCAATATGAAGCAGATTAAAGTACATAGATTGAACAGGTACAGATCACGAAGTTGGCCTAGTTCGCAACCTTGGGGCCACAAGGACCACTCCTCCACAAGGGGGTCTTGGTGGTGTTGCAGTCTGAGCACACTCTGATAACACCCATGGCATGCTGCTGGTGCTGGCTCTCATCAGCTTGGTGTGCTTGTGCCCTTCTCCTTGGCTTTCTCGCCACCCCACCTTCCAGATCGTTCGTCGATGCCCTTCTGATGATCCTCATCTTCACTGGAGGCGTGACAGATGCCCACTCGCGGGCTGATCCGTGGACGGTATGCTTGCTCTCCAGATCGTAGGGATTGTAAGAGGATCTCTGGATCATATCACTGCCGATGCTTTGGATAGTAGGAAGGTATGAGGAAGGCGTGGCGAAGACGTCGGATCCTCCAGTCATTACCGTGTGATCACTGAACTACAAGAGAGAAGACGATACAGGCAAGTTAGGGCGCAGATCATAAGAAGAGCTTGCACATACTAACAAAGTTGGAGCACCTCGAAGTTGATCGCCCTCACCTGCTGATTAGATTCACCAAAATTTTGCTGCCTCAAGTTCTGATCACCATAGCCTTGCCCTTGATGCTCCAAAGGGTTGTCGATCATGAAATGGAACAAGATGGGAGGGTCCTTTGCTAGATGGAAGGGTTGAAAGTGCCCTTGATCCTGATCTCCCTCCATTAGAGGGAGAGTAGATAGCTGGCTCATGTAGATAGTGGACATCTGAGAGAAGAGGAGGGGGAAAGAGATCTAGGTAGCAGGGTGGCTGCAGCTGGTACTGTGAGAGGAGGTGGAAGAGATCAGGGTGGATATAAGGGAGATGAAGCTAATTAGGGGTGGAGAGAGGTGTGTAGAGATCTGCAGTTGAAGGGGCAATTTACAGGGGCCCAGAGCGATCATGGTCAGTGGAGAGGGGCACGTCCTTTTTATAAAGGGGAGCAAGAGGAGCCTAGAGCTGCTATCAAGCTCTCTCTCTCTAGCTAGGGCATAGAGGGATTTAGAAGGATGTCATGTGTAATCCCTTTCCTAGAGAAAGAAGGAGAGTGGACACAGGCACACAGCACAGGAAACTAAAGAGACGAGGAACAAAAAGTCGAACAAACACATTATTGGACACTGTTGCAAACATTCGTTCCCAAGCCCAACCAAGATCCCATGCAACTACTGCATGTGCACTCGTACCCCCTCTCCCCACACAAACAGAGTGGAATCTAATAGAAAAGGTTTTGCTATCTTGTATTAATAGTTAGAAAGTGCATCTCTTTACAAAAAATGTACTGATCGTAAAAACTACAAAAACAATGTGTAACACGTCTCAAAACGATGCGTTTTGAGTATTATGTGAATCAAAGAAGCCCTAACCTAGAGTTGCTACGTTTAAAGGGTATTTATGTTTGCCCACTCTATATATACTCTCCATGTGAGAGACACAGTAATATACTTACATAGGCTACAGAGACGTCTCCTAATGGGCTGTGGGATTACATAGTTATAAGATATGAATAATTTTAGAAGAAGTAGAATGCATCACATTGTCAATCTGATAATTCCCCGTACATATCGTGCTTGTCAAACGTAATGTATGTGTGCACAAAATGCTAGGTCTCCATCTAGGACCTTAACCCTATTTGGCATTCACTAAATGTTATAGAAATTTGAGAAGAAACAAATTACATATATAAATATATATATGCATTGGGTGAAATTTCTTAGTTACAAACGTTGTCTTAGTGCATGTTTGCCTCCTCATAGGTAAGGCTGAAGGGGCGAAAATGATCACAATAAATCCTCAAAAAAATCACAATATTCAAGTTTTATATGTACTCTTCGTATATAAAAAAGTTACCTTTTGACAGGTGCATTACACTAGTAGGAAATAGTCTACTAGTACCATGCTATTTTTTCTACTAGTGGCGGGTTTGTGTCACGTCACTGATATGCCTTCACCGGTAAATGTTACCAGTGGCGGTGCCGTGCCAACAACACACCACTATTAACGGAAATATTAGTGTCGTGTCAAACACACGCCACTAATAACACAAATAATATTGACATGTCACTGTTGTGGCACGCCACTAACGTAATTTAAAAAATAAAAATGATTTTCGCTATAATTAAATTTAACATGAGTATCATATAACATAATATGTAGGCAGCCATTATTAAATTTAACTAACTAGAGTAGCAAATTATTGATTAACTAACATATTACTGACTAGGAGCGAATTATTGAATTCAACTAACATATTACTAACTAGGTAGAGCTAGTACTCCTCCTAGTCTTCCTCCTATGCACAATGATGCCGTCATTATCTCCAGGATCTTGGTCGTCGTCTTCAGTAAATTCAGAAGAGTTTGAGTCAGGGGCTTTGTAAAACACGCAGATGTCATTATCACCATGATCAAGATAGAACAAGCACCTCCTCGTGGCTTCCATCCCATAGGCATTTGCAAGGGCTCTCCAACGATCGCAACTGAAATATGTTCGCTCTGCCTCGTTGGTGTCTACAATCGTGAAGTACTTGGCCTTGTTGAGTTGGATGAGGGTGACTTCAAATAATCCCTGGTCTGCTGCCATGGTTTAGGAAGTCATGTCTTACGCTGCAAAGGCTGGTCTGAGCGTAATTATAAGCAAACAACAATTAGCTAGACATTTATTGGGCGCAACTATAAACAACTCAGTCACAACATGTTGAATTAAAACATACAGTCCTAGTTTCTAAGTTCTCGGGTAGCGTTGTGACGAACTTTTTATCCTTGCAATTGGCGTAGCCACAACTAGTGCATGGGTGATTTCATTTCTGCATTCACATAAAAAAAATCAAAATCTAGTACGACGATAAGTACTTTATTGCACATAATTTACACACTTTATTAGTTCATTGCATAATCTAGAAACTCTAGTGCGGTAAGTTGCATATTATACATAACCATCATAAAGTTGAACTCTAGTACGATGAGTTGCATATTAAAAATAAAATATGCTAAAATTAAACTCTAAGAGCATAAGTTGCATATTAAACTTAAAACATCGTAAAATTAAACTCTACTACAATCAATTGCTTTATCCTAAACTCTAGTCGCTCCAGTCATCACCGGTCACTCTTTATCGAGCTTCTTACAATAAAAGATGAACCCCATATCGCACGCGCCAGAGGGGATGACCTCAGAGTCGCCCTGCTAGGGCGCACCGGAGGGTCCGCCCTCAGAATCATCTTCCTGGCGTGCGGAGGAGAACACCGCGTGGTTGTGTTCCAATAGACCAGGTCCCTGATCATACGCGACACCGCGGTGCTCCTTCTCCTTGGTCTTGGTGCCTATCCTAATATTAAGAGGTCGAGGAATTTCACATAGACTCGATACTCAGGAAAGTTGAGCTTCTCCTTTTCCTTATACAAATGGACAACCAGATAGTCAAAGGTCTGCGTTGCCCGCTCCGGCGAGGCCAACGCTTTCTGGCTGTCATGGCAACGAGCGCTAACAAATAATAAGTACAACCTCATTACTAGCATTGCCGAAAAAAACAGCATGACCATTACTAAAAATTGGACATATTTGAATGTTAGAAATTTGACGAAATGAATGTTTCACCAAAACGTCGGCACCCATTTCGAATACCTGCAAATTTTGATGAAACCCCGCACAAATTCATCGCAAGCAACATCTAAATGTTTTCTACATAAATCAACTAACATTTCTATATCAACTAGGATCAAAATCTACTAAATGACCTAAAATCTAAATCCACTAATCTAAACTCTAAACCCTAAGACCTAAAATCTAAATCCACAAAATAGAGAGAGGAGAGAGGATTATACCTTGGGAGTTGGAGATGGTACAAGGTGAGTTTGCATATTCTAGTGGATAGATTTAATTACAGTTATTTTTAATCCATATCAATTATATGTTTAACTTTGCAAGCAAAATTAGAACTTCATTGCATATCCGGCAACAAACTGAGTTCTACATTTGATCTTCCAAACACATAAACACACACAAGTCATAGCTAAGACTTAAAATTTCAAGTTGATGTCTACATGCATGAAAGTATGAGACGAGGAAGGCTTCTGCTCTCACTATATGAAATGTAAAACATCTCCACCGAGGGGTGTTCGAAAATTAGAAATTCTAGAGAGAGAAAACGTGGAAGAAAATGTGGAGCTCCTGCCTAACTGTGAAGAGTTCTTACCAGGATTCTTCCTGTGCTGCTAAACCTGCTGCTCTACCCACATTTCCAAATTAAATCCAGTTGCAGCTAGTGAAGATATGCTCCAGGTCCAGATATAGATCACTATTACGTACAATGACATGGTCACATCAAGGTCGGGTTAGTTAACTAACGATCGATCACATGCGCAGCCATCTCCATTATTTCTCTTGCAGTCAATCGGGTACACAGTACATACACGTTTCACATCACTGTAGTGTAAACGACAGATGGGTTGAACAAAAGCTGAGCCGTTCAGAGGGAGGCCCTGTGGATGATCTGGTGAACGCAGCGGCTCTGTGTGGATGGATGGGTTCGCATGGACGGGCATCTCTCTCCCTCTCTCTTGGATGGGATGATAGAGAGTGAGAGAGCTAGCAAGAATAGAGACAAAGAACTATTAAAGACATGAGCAGGCAATGAGACACTTCCTGCACCTCGGGGGCCCAGGCAAGCATGGTTTTTTGGATTTACTGGCAGCAGCAAATGGGATACTTGTTTCGACTTAATCATAGCGCTAGTAACATACTAGCGGCTAAACCACCAATAATAATTGTATCACACAAACCATTTTTGTAGCAGGGGTCCTACTATATAGTGGATAGTGAGTTATAGCACTACCTTGAGAGACATGATGTGTTATCAAATCACACCAGCGTTAGAAAACAATAATTTGGACGCAATCAGTTGACGCATTAAACCACAGATAGCTAACTAGCTTGCTATAAGCAAGCATATCCTATGGCAACATGACACCAACACAAGCTATAGCATAGCAGCTAAGCTAGCTAGGTAGCTCTTGCTGTTAGTCTCTCACACAGTCACACACACGTACTCTCTTATTGCCATGAGTAAGAGAGAGAGAGAGGATCAGAAGCAGCTTAAACCTGAAAGCGACCCGTCTTCCAGGATGACAAGCCCACGCTCTTCCACGGGCGCGCGTCCAAAATCTGGGCAACTTGTTCCTCCCGGCTCCCGTCTCGTGATCCCCATTGGGGACAAATCGCAGCGGGAGCGCTCCCGGCCAAGCGACTAATGGCTGCCAAGGAGAGGAGGGGGCAGCAGGGCAGGCCGCGCCCACTGCTGCGCCTCTGTACTGTGTACGAGTGCACCACCGTCCAGCCCGGTCAGATGAATTGTAGTACAGATCACGCCATCACGGCGAGCGATACATGGTATAGCTACAAAAGGAGGCGGATGTCGACAAGGGAGAGAAAAGCCAGTTTGGCGAGATCGTCGATCCGATCAGCTCCTCGGGATGATGCAACGAAGAGAAGATGGATCAGAGATCTTCGAGCTAGCTAGAAATGGGTAGTCATTTTTATGGGCGCGCATCGAGATCGGAGACGTACCCCTGAGCCGTGGAAGAAGCGGCTATGGTTTTACTTGATGCATGAGCAGGTCGATCGCGTCCAGACCCCCACTGACCTTTTTGCCTTGGCTTGCGCGCCGTCAGGCATGGTTGAGCAGCTAATCGTCAAAATCTTCAGCCAGGATGCAGAGGCTGTCTTCGGGACATGGGATCCAGAGCCATCCATGGCATATGCAGAGCATGACTAAGTTAATCTGCTGGAAGAAGAACGCAACTATGATTATTCACAAGGCAGTACATTATCTATGATTAAGTATCTTTAATTGACTGTTTGAAATATGATCAGGTCAGAAATAGCTTGCTCCTTGCTTCATCATTCACTAATGAGCAGCTTGGAGAATGCATGGTGACTCGGAGAAGCTGAAAGAGAACGATGCTAAATTTTGGTTAGTATGATAGTAGCATATAAAATGTTTGTTTATGGTCCAAAACTCCAGCTGCATTTTGAACACATGCAAATTCTAGACATGTTCGTATCAAAAATTTACTTATGTCAAGCTTAAGCAACTAGAGTCCCTTCACATGTTTGTGTCCAACTCAACGGAAGAGACCAATACTTCTAGTAAGATATAGCGCAAATCTACTAGTAAGTGTCTGCTTATCCAGGAAATCTCACTCTACGCCATAAAATACATTTGTCTCACCCTGAGATGTCCAGTAGAAGTACTTTTGTCGTGCAATAAGGACTCAAATATATCACGTAAGCTAAATGGCAGCTTTTTGCTAAGATGGAACATGAGAGAGATTTGTACTATTACATGCACACATAGATAGATATAACATAGAACATACAAAGCACGCTAGGAACATTCGTCTATCGGGATAATGTATGAGTCAATTGAACCACGTACCCCTGGTTGCACTACCGGAAAAACAGTCTTTGCCGTGCGGACCACTCTGTGCCGTGTGCTTCCATTTCTCGGAACACGGCAAAGCTTCCTTTGCCGTGTACGTAAGTCAAGGAGCACGGCAAAGAAGAGACGCACGGCACACAAGACAGAGGGCACACGGCAAAGAACTGCGACACGGCACAGAAGATGGATGGCACACGACAAAGTATGCCACACGACGAAATGGACAGAGCACACACGGCAAACGAAGTATACTCGGCAAAGTAGTTGACCAGGATCTGCAACTCTGCCGCGCTCGCCAATAATTCGCGGGAAATATCTTTGCATTGACGGGAAATATCTTTGCCGTGCGTCGATAGCAAAACGCACGGCAAAGAGTGTCCAAATTTTATTCCAGCCGCGCGGCTCATTTCCCGCGCTCTAAATAAATTGGCGGGAAATTCTTTGCCGTGCGGCTCTGAGACATACACACGGCAAATCCTTCCTTTGCCGTGAGGCTTTGTGAGCCGCACACGGCAAACCATGTATTTGCACTAGCCCTCCTTTATTTTTTTTGTTTTGATATGCTTGCTTTGTTTATTTTCTTTGTTAAGGCTTCTAGTACGTTCATTTACTTCACTTAATTATGTTTCTCGATAATATATAAACCCTCCCTAGGTGTGGGCCGCATGTGTCGAAACCCCGAAATAAGTGAACCTAACGTGTGAGGCATCGTCTACCCCTTCCCTAGGCGTTGAATAGGAGCGTCGGAAACCCACCCAAATCTAGGTTTTTTCATACCATGTGTGTAGAAGAGTGTTGGGTGTTTTGGAAGTGCAAGATTTTACTCCGGTGTATGACCGTCTTCACCGACCGCACTCTCTCTCTACTAAGTTTCTTGACTTATAGGTGAAAACTCCCGTTTCGGGAAACCGGGGGCAATCTTGTAAGAACTTGTGATAATAGTTGGTTTTCCATGTTCCTATGTCATAACCTAACACAACCAAGGAAAAAAGTCCACTGGCCTACCCCCTTTCGACGCCGTTGAAGGGGGTAGACGAAAATGTTAGGGTTTTTCCAGCGGATCTAGGGTTTCGCCGAATCGGGGACCCGGAGCGTCGAAAACCCACCCAAACCTAGGTTTTTTCATACCATGTGTGTAGAAGAGTGTTGGGTGTTTTGGAAGTGCAAGATTTTACTCCGGTGTGTGACCGTCTTCACCGACCGCACTCTCTCTCTACTAAGTTTCTTGACTTATAGGTGAAAACTCCCGTTTCGGGGAACCGGGGGCAATCTTGTGAGAACTTGTGATAATAGTTGGTTTTCCATGTTCCTATGTCATAACCTAACACAACCAAGGAAAAAAGTCCACTGGCCTACCCCCTTTCGACGCCGTTGAAGGGGGTAGACAAAAATGTTAGGGTTTTTTCCAGCGGATCTAGGGTTTCGCCGAATCGGGGCCCCGGAGCGTCGGAAACCCACCCAAACCTAGGTTTTTTCATACCATGTGTGTAGAAGAGTTGGGTGTTTTGGAAGTGCAAGATTTTATTCCGGTGTGTGACCGTCTTCACCGACCGCACTCTCTCTCTACTAAGTTTCTTGACTTATAGGTGAAAACTCCCGTTTCGGGGGAACCGGGGGCAATCTTGTGAGAACTTGTGATAATAGTTGGTTTTCCATGTTCCTATGTCATAACCTAACACAACCAAGGAAAAAGTCCACTGGCCTACCCCCTTTCGACGCCGTTGAAGGGGGTAGACGAAAATGTTAGGGTTTTTTTCCAGCGGATCAAGGGTTTTGCCGAATCGGGGCCCCGGAGCGTCGGAAACCCACCAAAACCTAGGTTTTTTCATACCATGTGTGTAGAAGAGTGTTGGGAGTTTTGGAAGTGCAAGATTTTACTCCGGTGTGTGACCGTCTTCACCGACCGCACTCTCTCTCTACTAAGTTTCTTGACTTATAGGTGAAAACTCCCGTTTCCGGGGAACCGGGGGCAATCTTGTGAGAACTTGTGATAATAGTTGGTTTTCCATGTTCCTATGTCATAACCTAACACAACCAAGGAAAAAAGTCCACTGGCCTACCCCCTTTCGACGCCGTTGAAGGGGGTAGACGAAAATGTTAGGGTTTTTCCAGCGGATCGAGGGTTTCGCCGAATCGGGGCCCCGGAGCGTCGAAAACCCACCCAAACCTAGGTTTTTACATACCATGTGTGTAGAAGAGTGTTGGGTGTTTTGTAAGTGCAATATTTTACTCCGGTGTGTGACCGTCTTCACCGACCGCACTCTGTCTACTAAGTTTCTTGACTTATAGGTGAAAACTCCCGTTTCGGGGGAACCGGGGGCAATCTTGTGAGAACTTGGGATAATAGTTGATTTTCCATGTTCCTATGTCATAACCTAACACAACCAAGGAAAAAAGTCCACTGGCCTACCCCCTTTCGACGTCGTTGAAGGGGGTAGACGAAAATGTTAGGGTTTTTTCCAGCGGATCAAGGGTTTCGCCGAATCGGGTCCCCAGAGCGTCGGAAACCCACCCAAACCTAGGTTTTTTCATACCATGTGTGTAGAAGAGTGTTGGGTGTTTTGGAAGTGCAAGATTTTACTCCGGTGTGTGACCGTCTTCACCGACCGCACTCTCTCTCAATTAAGTTTCTTGACTTATAGGTGAAAACTCCCGTTTCGGGGGAACCGGGGGCAATCTTGTGAGAACTTGTGATAATAGTTGGTTTTCCATGTTCCTATGTCATAACCTAACACAACCAAGGAAAAAAGTCCACTGGCCTACCCCCTTTCGACGCCGTTGAAGGGGGTAGACAAAAATGTTAGGGTTTTTTCCAGCGGATCTAGGGTTTCGCCGAATCGGGGCCCCGGAGCGTCGGAAACCCACCCAAACCTAGGTTTTTTCATACCATGTGTGTAGAAGAGTTGGGTGTTTTGGAAGTGCAAGATTTTATTCCGGTGTGTGACCGTCTTCACCGACCGCACTCTCTCTCTACTAAGTTTCTTGACTTATAGGTGAAAACTCCCGTTTCGGGGGAACCGGGGCAATCTTGTGAGAACTTGTGATAATAGTTGGTTTTCCATGTTCCTATGTCATAACCTAACACAACCAAGGAAAAAAGTCCACTGGCCTACCCCTTTCGACGCCGTTGAAGGGGGTAGACGAAAATGTTAGGGTTTTTTTCCAGCGGATCAAGGGTTTTGCCGAATCGGGGCCCCGGAGCGTCGGAAACCCACCCAAACCTAGGTTTTTTCATACCATGTGTGTAGAAGAGTGTTGGGAGTTTTTGGAAGTGCAAGATTTTACTCCGTGTGTGACCGTCTTCACCGACCGCACTCTCTCTCTACTAAGTTTCTTGACTTATAGGTGAAAACTCCCGTTTCGGGGGAACCGGGGGCAATCTTGTGAGAACTTGTGATAATAGTTGGTTTTCCATGTTCCTATGTCATAACCTAACACAACCAAGGAAAAAAGTCCACTGGCCTACCCCCTTTCGACGCCGTTGAAGGGGGTAGACGAAAATGTTAGGGTTTTTCCAGCGGATCGAGGGTTTCGCCGAATCGGGGCCCCGGAGCGTCGAAAACCCACCCAAAACTAGGTTTTTACATACCATGTGTGTAGAAGAGTGTTGGGTGTTTTGGAAGTGCAAGATTTTACTCAGGTGTGTGACCGTCTTCACCGACCGCACTCTCTCTACTAAGTTTCTTGACTTATAGGTGAAAACTCCCGTTTCGGGGGAACCGGGGGCAATCTTGTGAGAACTTGGGATAATAGTTGATTTTCCATGTTCCTATGTCATAACCTAACACAACCAAGGAAAAAAGTCCACTGGCCTACCCCCTTTCGACGTCGTTGAAGGGGGTAGACGAAAATGTTAGGGTTTTTTCCAGCGGATCAAGGGTTTCGCCGAATCGGGTCCCCAGAGCGTCGGAAACCCACCCAAACCTAGGTTTTTTCATACCATGTGTGTAGAAGAGTGTTGGGTGTTTTGGAAGTGCAAGATTTTACTCCGGTGTGTGACCGTCTTCACCGACCGCACTCTCTCTCTACTAAGTTTCTTGACTTATAGGTGAAAACTCCCGTTTCGGGGGAACCGGGGGCAATCTTGTGAGAACTTGTGATAATAGTTGGTTTTCCATGTTCCTATGTCATAACCTAACACAACCAAGGAAAAAAGTCCACTGGCCTACCCCCTTTCGACGCCGTTGAAGGGGGTAGACGAAAATGTTAGGGTTTTTCCAGCGGATCGAGGGTTTCGCCGAATCGGGGCCCCGGAGCGTCGAAAACCCACCCAAACCTAGGTTTTTACATACCATGTGTGTAGAAGAGTGTTGGGTGTTTTGGAAGTGCAAGATTTTACTCCGGTGTGTGACCGTCTTCACCGACCGCACTCTCTCTACTAAGTTTCTTGACTTATAGGTGAAAACTCCCGTTTCGGGGGAACCGGGGGCAATCTTGTGAGAACTTGGGATAATAGTTGATTTTCCATGTTCCTATGTCATAACCTAACACAACCAAGGAAAAAAGTCCACTGGCCTACCCCCTTTCGACGTCGTTGAAGGGGGTAGACGAAAATGTTAGGGTTTTTTCCAGCGGATCAAGGGTTTCGCCGAATCGGGCCCCGGAGCGTCGGAAACCCACCCAAACCTAGGTTTTTTCATACCATGTGTGTAGAAGAGTTGGGTGTTTTGGAAGTGCAAGATTTTATTCCGGTGTGTGACCGTCTTCACCGACCGCACTCTCTCTCTACTAAGTTTCTTGACTTATAGGTGAAAACTCCCGTTTCGGGGAACCGGGGCAATCTTGTGAGAACTTGTGATAATAGTTGGTTTTCCATGTTCCTATGTCATAACCTAACACAACCAAGGAAAAAAGTCCACTGGCCTACCCCCTTTCGACGCCGTTGAAGGGGGTAGACGAAAATGTTAGGGTTTTTTTCCAGCGATCAAGGGTTATGCCGAATCGGGGCCCCGGAGCGTCGGAAACCCACCAAAACCTAGGTTTTTTCATACCATGTGTGTAGAAGAGTGTTGGGAGTTTTGGAAGTGCAAGATTTTACTCCGGTGTGTGACCGTCTTCACCGACCGCACTCTCTCTCTACTAAGTTTCTTGACTTATAGGTGAAAACTCCCGTTTCCGGGGAACCGGGGGCAATCTTGTGAGAACTTGTGATAATAGTTGGTTTTCCATGTTCCTATGTCATAACCTAACACAACCAAGGAAAAAAGTCCACTGGCCTACCCCCTTTCGACGCCGTTGAAGGGGGTAGACGAAAATGTTAGGGTTTTTCCAGCGGATCGAGGGTTTCGCCGAATCGGGGCCCCGGAGCGTCGAAAACCCACCCAAACCTAGGTTTTTACATACCATGTGTGTAGAAGAGTGTTGGGTGTTTTGTAAGTGCAATATTTTACTCCGGTGTGTGACCGTCTTCACCGACCGCACTCTGTCTACTAAGTTTCTTGACTTATAGGTGAAAACTCCCGTTTCGGGGGAACCGGGGGCAATCTTGTGAGAACTTGGGATAATAGTTGATTTTCCATGTTCCTATGTCATAACCTAACACAACCAAGGAAAAAAGTCCACTGGCCTACCCCCTTTCGACGTCGTTGAAGGGGGTAGACGAAAATGTTAGGGTTTTTTCCAGCGGATCAAGGGTTTCGCCGAATCGGGTCCCCAGAGCGTCGGAAACCCACCCAAACCTAGGTTTTTTCATACCATGTGTGTAGAAGAGTGTTGGGTGTTTTGGAAGTGCAAGATTTTACTCCGGTGTGTGACCGTCTTCACCGACCGCACTCTCTCTCAATTAAGTTTCTTGACTTATAGGTGAAAACTCCCGTTTCGGGGGAACCGGGGGCAATCTTGTGAGAACTTGTGATAATAGTTGGTTTTCCATGTTCCTATGTCATAACCTAACACAACCAAGGAAAAAAGTCCACTGGCCTACCCCCTTTCGACGCCGTTGAAGGGGGTAGACAAAAATGTTAGGGTTTTTTCCAGCGGATCTAGGGTTTCGCCGAATCGGGGCCCGGAGCGTCGGAAACCCACCCAAACCTAGGTTTTTTCATACCATGTGTGTAGAAGAGTTGGGTGTTTTGGAAGTGCAAGATTTTATTCCGGTGTGTGACCGTCTTCACCGACCGCACTCTCTCTACTAAGTTTCTTGACTTATAGGTGAAAACTCCCGTTTCGGGGAACCGGGGGCAATCTTGTGAGAACTTGTGATAATAGTTGGTTTTCCATGTTCCTATGTCATAACCTAACACAACCAAGGAAAAAAGTCCACTGGCCTACCCCCTTTCGACGCCGTTGAAGGGGTAGACGAAAATGTTAGGGTTTTTTTTCCAGCGGATCAAGGGTTTTTGCCGAATCGGGGCCCCGGAGCGTCGGAAACCCACCCAAACCTAGGTTTTTTCATACCATGTGTGTAGAAGAGTGTTGGGAGTTTTTGGAAGTGCAAGATTTTACTCCGGTGTGTGACCGTCTTCACCGACCGCACTCTCTCTCTACTAAGTTTCTTGACTTATAGGTGAAAACTCCCGTTTCGGGGGAACCGGGGGCAATCTTGTGAGAACTTGTGATAATAGTTGGTTTTCCATGTTCCTATGTCATAACCTAACACAACCAAGGAAAAAAGTCCACTGGCCTACCCCCTTTCGACGCCGTTGAAGGGGGTAGACGAAAATGTTAGGGTTTTTCCAGCGGATCGAGGGTTTCGCCGAATCGGGGCCCCGGAGCGTCGAAAACCCACCCAAAACTAGGTTTTTACATACCATGTGTGTAGAAGAGTGTTGGGTGTTTTGGAAGTGCAAGATTTTACTCAGGTGTGTGACCGTCTTCACCGACCGCACTCTCTCTACTAAGTTTCTTGACTTATAGGTGAAAACTCCCGTTTCGGGGGAACCGGGGCAATCTTGTGAGAACTTGGGATAATAGTTGATTTTCCATGTTCCTATGTCATAACCTAACACAACCAAGGAAAAAAGTCCACTGGCCTACCCCCTTTCGACGTCGTTGAAGGGGGTAGACGAAAATGTTAGGGTTTTTTCCAGCGGATCAAGGGTTTCGCCGAATCGGGTCCCCAGAGCGTCGGAAACCCACCCAAACCTAGGTTTTTTCATACCATGTGTGTAGAAGAGTGTTGGGTGTTTTGGAAGTGCAAGATTTTACTCCAGTGTGTGACCGTCTTCACCGACCGCACTCTCTCTCTACTAAGTTTCTTGACTTATAGGTGAAAACTCCCGTTTCGGGGAACCGGGGGCAATCTTGTGAGAACTTGTGATAATAGTTGGTTTTCCATGTTCCTATGTCATAACCTAACACAACCAAGGAAAAAAGTCCACTGGCCTACCCCCTTTCGACGCCGTTGAAGGGGGTAGACGAAAATGTTAGGGTTTTTCCAGCGGATCGAGGGTTTCGCCGAATCGGGGCCCCGGAGCGTCGAAAACCCACCCAAACCTAGGTTTTTACATACCATGTGTGTAGAAGAGTGTTGGGTGTTTTGGAAGTGCAAGATTTTACTCCGGTGTGTGACCGTCTTCACCGACCGCACTCTCTCTACTAAGTTTCTTGACTTATAGGTGAAAAACTCCCGTTTCGGGGAACCGGGGGCAATCTTGTGAGAACTTGGGATAATAGTTGATTTTCCATGTTCCTATGTCATAACCTAACACAACCAAGGAAAAAAGTCCACTGGCCTACCCCCTTTCGACGTCGTTGAAGGGGGTAGACGAAAATGTTAGGGTTTTTTCCAGCGGATCAAGGGTTTCGCCGAATCGGGTCCCCAGAGCGTCGGAAACCCACCCAAACCTAGGTTTTTTCATACCATGTGTGTAGAAGAGTGTTGGGTGTTTTGGAAGTGCAAGATTTTACTCCGCTGTGTGACCGTCTTCACCGACCGCACTCTCTCTCAATTAAGTTTCTTGACTTATAGGTGAAAACTCCCGTTTCGGGGGAACCGGGGCAATCTTGTGAGAACTTGTGATAATAGTTGGTTTTCCATGTTCCTATGTCATAACCTAACACAACCAAGGAAAAAAGTCCACTGGCCTACCCCCTTTCGACGCCGTTGAAGGGGGTAGACAAAAATGTTAGGGTTTTTTCCAGCGGATCTAGGTTTCGCCGAATCGGGGCCCCGGAGCGTCGGAAACCCACCCAAACCTAGGTTTTTTCATACCATGTGTGTAGAAGAGTTGGGTGTTTTGGAAGTGCAAGATTTTATTCCGGTGTGTGACCGTCTTCACCGACCGCACTCTCTCTCTACTAAGTTTCTTGACTTATAGGTGAAAACTCCCGTTTCGGGGGAACCGGGGGCAATCTTGTGAGAACTTGTGATAATAGTTGGTTTTCCATGTTCCTATGTCATAACCTAACACAACCAAGGAAAAAAGTCCACTGCCTACCCCCTTTCGACGCCGTTGAAGGGGTAGACGAAAATGTTAGGGTTTTTTTCCAGCGGATCAAGGGTTTTGCCGAATCGGGGCCCCGGAGCGTCGGAAACCCACCCAAACCTAGGTTTTTTCATACCATGTGTGTAGAAGAGTGTTGGGAGTTTTTGGAAGTGCAAGATTTTACTCCGGTGTGTGACCGTCTTCACCGACCGCACTCTCTCTACTAAGTTTCTTGACTTATAGGTGAAAACTCCCGTTTCGGGGGAACCGGGGGCAATCTTGTGAGAACTTGTGATAATAGTTGGTTTTCCATGTTCCTATGTCATAACCTAACACAACCAAGGAAAAAAGTCCACTGGCCTACCCCCTTTCGACGCCGTTGAAGGGGGTAGACGAAAATGTTAGGGTTTTTCCAGCGGATCGAGGGTTTCGCCGAATCGGGGCCCCGGAGCGTCGAAAACCCACCCAAAACTAGTTTTTACATACCATGTGTGTAGAAGAGTTGGGTGTTTTGGAAGTGCAAGATTTTACTCAGGTGTGTGACCGTCTTCACCGACCGCACTCTCTCTACTAAGTTTCTTGACTTATAGGTGAAAACTCCCGTTTCGGGGAACTGGGGGCAATCTTGTGAGAACTTGGGATAATAGTTGATTTTCCATGTTCCTATGTCATAACCTAACACAACCAAGGAAAAAAGTCCACTGGCCTACCCCCTTTCGACGTCGTTGAAGGGGGTAGACGAAAATGTTAGGGTTTTTTCCAGCGGATCAAGGGTTTCGCCGAATCGGGTCCCCAGAGCGTCGGAAACCCACCCAAACCTAGGTTTTTTCATACCATGTGTGTAGAAGAGTGTTGGGTGTTTTGGAAGTGCAAGATTTTACTCCGTGTGTGACCGTCTTCACCGACCGCACTCTCTCTCTACTAAGTTTCTTGACTTATAGGTGAAAACTCCCGTTTCGGGGGAACCGGGGGCAATCTTGTGAGAACTTGTGATAATAGTTGGTTTTCCATGTTCCTATGTCATAACCTAACACAACCAAGGAAAAAAGTCCACTGGCCTACCCCCTTTCGACGCCGTTGAAGGGGGTAGACGAAAATGTTAGGGTTTTTCCAGCGGATCGAGGGTTTCGCCGAATCGGGGCCTCAGAGCGTCGAAAACCCACCCAAACCTAGGTTTTTACATACCATGTGTGTAGAAGAGTGTTGGGTGTTTTGGAAGTGCAAGATTTTACTCCGTGTGTGACCGTCTTCACCGACCGCACTCTCTCTACTAAGTTTCTTGACTTATAGGTGAAAACTCCCGTTTCGGGGAACCGGGGGCAATCTTGTGAGAACTTGGGATAATAGTTGATTTTCCATGTTCCTATGTCATAACCTAACACAACCAAGGAAAAAAGTCCACTGGCCTACCCCCTTTCGACGTCGTTGAAGGGGGTAGACGAAAATGTTAGGGTTTTTTTCCAGCGGATCAAGGGTTTCGCCGAATCGGGTCCCCAGAGCGTCGGAAACCCACCAAACCTAGGTTTTTTCATACCATGTGTGTAGAAGAGTGTTGGGTGTTTTGGAAGTGCAAGATTTTACTCCGGTGTGTGACGTCTTCACCGACCGCACTCTCTCTCTCTACTAAGTTTCTTGACTTATAGGTGAAAACTCCCGTTTCGGGGAACCGGGGGCAATCTTGTGAGAACTTGTGATAATAGTTGGTTTTCCATGTTCCTATGTCATAACCTAACACAACCAAGGAAAAAAGTCCACTGGCCTACCCCCTTTCCACGCCGTTGAAGGGGGTAGACGAAAATGTTAGGGTTTTTTCCAGCGATCTAGGGTTTCGCCGAATCGGGGCCCCGGAGCGTCGGAAACCCACCCAAACCTAGGTTTTTTCATACCATGTGTGTAGAAGAGTTGGGTGTTTTGGAAGTGCAAGATTTTATTCCGGTGTGTGACCGTCTTCACCGACCGCACTCTCTCTGTACTAAGTTTCTTGACTTATAGGTGAAAACTCCCGTTTCGGGGAAACCGGGGCAATCTTGTGAGAACTTGTGATAATAGTTGGTTTTCCATGTTCCTATGTCATAACCTAACACAACCAAGGAAAAAGGTCCACTGGCCTACCCCCTTTCGACGCCGTTGAAGGGGGTAGACGAAAATGTTAGGGTTTTTTTCCAGCGGATCAAGGGTTTTGCCGAATCGGGGCCCCGGAGCGTCGGAAACCCACCCAAACCTAGGTTTTTTCATACCATGTGTGTAGAAGAGTGTTGGTGTTTTGGAAGTGCAAGATTTTACTCCGGTGTGACCGTCTTCACCGACCGCACTCTCTCTACTAAGTTTCTTGACTTATAGGTGAAAACTCCCGTTTTGGGGGAACCGGGGCAATCTTGTGAGAACTTGTGATAATAGTTGGTTTTCCATGTTCCTAGTCATAACCTAACACAACCAAGGAAAAAAGTCCACTGGCCTACCCCCTTTCGACGCCGTTGAAGGGGGTAGACGAAAATGTTAGGGTTTTTTCAAGCGGATCGAGGGTTTCGCCGAATCGGGGCCCCGGAGCGTCGAAAACCCACTCAAACCTAGGTTTTTACATACCATGTGTGTAGAAGATGTTGGGTGTTTTGGAAGTGCAAGATTTTACTCCGGTGTGTGACCGTCTTCACCGACCGCACTCTCTCTACTAAGTTTCTTGACTTATAGGTGTAAACTCCCGTTTCGGGGAACCGGGGCAATCTTGTGAGAACTTGGGATAATAGTTGATTTTCCATGTTCCTATGTCATAACCTAACACAACAAAGGAAAAAAGTCCACTGCCTACCCCCTTTCGACGTCGTTGAAGGGGGAGACGAAAATGTTAGGTTTTTTCCAGCGGATCATGGGTTTCGCCGAATCGGGTCCCCGGAGCGTCGGAAACCCACCCAAACCTAGGTTTTTTCATACCATGTGTGTAGAAGAGTGTTGGGTGTTTTGGAAGTGCAAGATTTTACTCCGGTGTGTGACCGTCTTCACCGACCGCACTCTCTCTCTACTAAGTTTCTTGACTTATAGGTGAAAACTCCCGTTTCGGAGGGAACCGGGGGCAATCTTGTGAGAACTTGTGATAATAGTTGGTTTTCCATTTTCCTATGTCATAACCTAACACAACCAAGGAAAAAAGTCCACTGACCTACCCCCTTTCGACGCCGTTGAAGGGGTAGACGAAAATGTTACGGTTTTTTCTAGCGGATCAAGGGTTTCGCCGAATCGGGGCCCGGAGCGTCGGAAACCCACCCAAAGGGGTAGACGAAAATGTTACGGTTTTTTCCAGCGGATCAAGGTTTTGCCGAATCGGTGCCCGGAGCGTCGGAAACCCACCCAAACCTAGGTTTTTTCATACCGTGTCGGGTTTTGCCAAAACTATATATAGTACTATAATATTATTAATAAAAGTATATGAGTACTATTGTATAGTATTAATATATAGTTAATAAATGGAACAGTAATAATAAAGATAAATTAATTCGTGTTGCTGTGTGCATACACACGGCAAAGGCATATTCTCTCTTTGTCGTGTTCCTTGTCCCTGCGCACGACAACGAGCAAGGACCTTAGATTAGGTCGCGCCGTCGGCCGCACGGCCCGCATCTAATCGGCATTCCGCTCGATCTCTCCTAGCTCCCGCCGCCGCCGCCACCCACCTCGCCGCCGTCACCAGCGCCGGCGCCGGCACCCACCTCTCCTACCTCCGCCTCGCTCCCCTCCTCCCCCCGCTCCACGCCAACCTGGACGGCCACAGGGAGGAGATTCCCCGACCATCTCGAGCCCGCAAAAGGACTGGCGCACCGCGGCCGGCGACCTCCACGCCAAGCCGCCCTGCCGTCTAGGACCTCCAAAGGTACCTCCTTGGTTCGATTGCTGCCCCTCCCCGCTATTTCAACCAATGGACCTCTCCTGCCATTCTACTTGCTCACCAATTTCCATCTTTCCCACGGTGGAGTTTGCAGCAAGGGATCTCCTAGTCCTAGGCGGCCGGTCGACCTTCGAGTTCCTGGTGAGGCTGCACGTCGCCGCCGGCAAGGAGGCCGGTCCCTGCTGCTGCTTCCTCCAAAGCGCATCACACATTAACTCACGCCTGGCGGAGGTAATCTCTCCAACCCCTTGCTGCTTCCTTGGGTGAGCATCTGTTGTCTTGGGTGCATCACGAGATATGTTCTTGCTAAATGCACTAGGGAACGGTCCAGTCGTTTTGCTTGAAATTTTCTTGCGTCTCCAGGGGAAATTTGTGCGTGATATATACATGTTACTCTGCTGCACAAATAGAACAATAGGCACTTTGAGTTATTTGCGCACATGTATATATCCTCTACAGTACTTTGCAGCTGCCTAGCTAGAGCACTAGTGCTAGTACTATTTATCTCCGCCTTTCATACCGTACATCATGTAATGGGATTCTTATTCTCTATTTGCTTGCAGATTAGAGATCCTGACTAGTCAAGTAGCTAGCTGACCTCCTGCTCGCCGGCGACCTCCTCACAACAGAAGGTAGTCCTCTTTCTTTTTTTTCTTTACAATGTTTATGGATTTGTATTGTATAGTGTGGAATGGCTATAGATGATTAATTGGTTAATTTGTTCATATATGTGTGGTTAATTGGTTCATATGTGTGTTGTTAATTGGTTAATTTGTTCATATATGTGTGGTTAATTGATTCATCTATGTGTGGTTAATTGTGTCAGTGTTTTTCTTGAATATTAATGTTGTCATACTTGTGTGCTAATGTTTATTGTTTGTACTTTTTCAGATGACGTAGCTTCCCGCCAGCCACCACCGTCGGTCCCGCGCGTCGTTGTGGGGCTTCTTCTCTAGCTGAGGAGGGGCCGGCTCGGTGCCCCTGTTTCGTCGCCCCGCTTCCGGAGCACGTCCTCGACCTTCTCCGGCCACCGATCACGCTTCGAGGGTAAAAATCCTTCGCCTCTCTTGCTGCATAGGTCTATTTTGGTCTAGATCACCAAGTCAGTCGCGTAACCCAAGTCAGATCCCGTCCGGAAGGGTTACAAATTTATAAATATGCCGGATTGTCCATCTTTGCATATTTATAACTGTAACTCTTCCGATTGTCCTGTTGGACAGCGCGAGTATGTGTAGATCGAGTCGTGTTCCATGTTCTACCCCTTCCTGAGACGGAATTTCGGCAGCACCTCCCCGTTGTTCTTCGGATGCACACCCTCTCGGCTTGACAAGCTCGAGACGTGTATTCTGAAGAACAGCGGGGAGGTGCTGCCGAAATTCCGTCTCGGGTCGGGATAGAACATGGAACACGACTCGATCTACACGTACTCGGGTGGGATAAGCCCACCTATTAGAAGTGTAGGTGAACCCTTGCATGTTGTAAAAGATAAAATTTGGCCTAATTAATCTGACGACATTAAAGGATTGTGTATGTCTTTTTTGGTACCGATTAAAGGATGGATCTGAGACAGAACCGTGAGTGGATGTATGCTGGCAGAAAGAGTCAGTCGGAGTTTAGTGATGAATGGAGAGATAAGGCCGAGGAGTTTGTGAACAAGGCGTTTGACATCACCAGTAGACCAATGAAAGTGTTTTGCCCCTGTTCAAAATGCGATAACTGAAGGCGACAGTCGATGGTAGAGGTGAGTACGCACCTGGTCAAGTTTGGGTTCACACCGTTCTACCATGTTTGGAATTTCCATGGTGAACAGTTAGCAAAACGTCCTAGGACCGAGCCGCGTCGGATTCAGCCAGCGGCAGTTTTTGACACTGGGTTCAACAACTGCTTAGACGACTTTGTTAATGGTAATGTGCCTGAAAGCCCTCATGTAGAGGCGTAGACACCTCAGGAGGCGGAGACAAGTGAGCAGCCGGAGGAAAACACGAAGAAGTACTACGAGACTATATTTGGTTCGCAGAAACCCCTTCATCAATATACAGATGTTACCCTTCTAGATGCCATCGCTCGCCTTATGGCCGTGAAGTGCCAGAGGAACCACGTCTGATGACTGGAAGAGAAATCAAGGCTGAGCTAGAAGCTCTCGTGCCTAAGCCCGATGGGAATGGTTTCGTGGGTTATGGGGAGACGCACCAGTGGACTCACATTCTGTGCTTCTGGAAGCTGCTCCCTTACATGGAGGATGTCGAGCTTCCACACAACATTGATGTAATGCACACCGAAAAGAATATCGCCGAGGCTCTTTATAGCAGCATCATGGAGACCGAGAAGACGAAGGATAACGTCAAGGCTCGAATTGACCAAGAAGAACTTTGTGACAGGCCAAATCTGGACATGCAGCCTCCTGGAGTCAACGGCACTAGGTGGTCTAAGCCAAAGGCTCGGTTCTGCCCTACAAGGGCGGAAAAAAGGGAAATATTACAGTGGCTCGTGGAGTGTTTGTACTTCCCTGTTGGGTTTGCAGCTAACTGGGCGAGGTGTATGAACCTGGAAACGCAGCGAGTAGGAGGGCTGAAGAGTCATGACTACCACGTGTGGCTTGAGCGCATAATGCCGGTGATGATTCGAGGCTATGTCGATGAGGAGACTTGGCGAGTACTGTCGGAGTTGAGCTTTTTCTTCCGCCAGATTTGTGCAAGGGAGTTAGATCGTGAAGTGGTTGAGAAGCTGCATAAACAGGCACCCGAGTTGCTTTGCAAGCTAGAGACGATACTTCCGCCAGGGTTTTTTAATCCGATGCAACATATGATCTTGCATCTCACGAACGAGGCTTTACTGGGGGGGCCTGTGTCGGCCCGTTGGCAGTTTGGTCCTGAGAGACAAATGAAGAAGCTACGTGACAATTGCGGAATAAATGCAAGATCGAGGCATCCATGGCCGAGGCATGCCTTAACGAGGAGGTGTCAAACTTCACGAGAAGGTACTATGATGCCAACATTCCCACAAACCACAATCCAGTCGTTCGCTACAATGCAGCCAACCTTGAAGATGTACCCAAGCTTAGCATCTTCACAGGGCTCGGTGGCAAATCAAGTGGCATGAACAAGTTCATCATGAATAAGCTCGAGCGGGATATGATCACCTCGTATATCTTGATGAGTATGGTGGAAGTGAAGCCGTACCTCAAGTAAGTCTTTCACCATTTAGTATTTCACAAAAAATCACTCCTATATTCGTGGCTAACTCCTCTTTTCTCATTGGCGTAGACGATTCACTCGTGAAAACTGGAAGCTGAGAAGGGACCCTACCCCGAAAGAGTTCAAGGATCTTTTTGACAAGGGTGTTGGTTTTGGCAAGGGTGGTGGTTTCATTAGCTAGTTCGCGGGTTTGGTACTGTTCTATCTAACTTTTCTAGTACCGTGGACATTCATCGATCATTCCTCGTTCTAAACTTCTCGTGCTAAACTTGTAGGTAAAAAGGACAAAGAGATGAAGCCAGAGCTTAGAAACATTGCCCATGGCTTTAGCCATTCCGTCAACTCATTCCATGCTTATGACGTGAATGCATATCGCTTCCATACCCATGAATACACAACAAACCGGGCCAACCGGAAGACAATAAATAGTGGGGTGTTATGTGAAGGCTCAGATAAACTCCATTACTATGGAAGAGTCGAGGCTATATACGAGTTGAATTATAGTTTTGGTAAAGGGCTAAATCCTGTTGTATTCAAATGCCATTGGTTAGACCCGCATCGGGTTAGACGGGATCCTACAATTGGATTGGTTGAAGTTGAACGAAGCTCCAAGTATTCGGGAGAAGACGTCTACATTTTGGCTACCTAGGCCTTCCAAGTATTCTATCTCCCGTACCCGTGCAAGAAAACAGCAAAAGCATATCAAAAGCGTCTACATGGGTGGGATGTTGTGATGACGGTACCGCCGCACAATAGGCTGCCTTTGCCTAACAGTAAAGATTACCGCCGCCTAGACCCCTCAACATCTGACGGCGAGTTCTATCAGGATGGAGGGCTCCCTGGGAAATTCACTATCAACTTGCCGACCGATGATGACATGGAATACCGCGAAGAAGACGAAGATGCGGGAATGGAGGAAGACACCGCGCATGATGTAGTCGAGGAGGTTCATAACCAAGCCGATGTGACTTTGCTAGAGCGGTTCCACGCAGGACTAATCGTCGATGAGCCACAGGGACCACCTCCAGGTTCTGTGGATGGTTGGTGGTGTGGCGACCCTGACAGTGATGACGACACGGGTGGTCGAATAGTTGGTCCCGATGATCTCGACACAGGCTACTGATAGCGATGAGGACACATGTATTAGTAAATTCCAGTCTAGCTTATCTGTAATAGGTCAATGCTACTCTATGTAATAGTGATTGTCAGTCTAGCTTATTTTGTGAGAACTCATTGTCGCTACTCCATGTATTTTTTTATTCTAATTGTTGCATCATCTAATTGTATTCATTTTTACTTTACTCATTGTTGCTTCATCTATTTATCTTAATTTTGGATCATGTATACTGATGAAACCCATTTTTTTTGTCAATGCAGGAAACATGAAGAAGGCCTTCGCAAAAAAGGTGGCAGCGTGAAGAAGCTCCTCGTGGGATCGAGTTCGGCACCATGGGTACCTTCACCTCCACCCTCACCTCCACATGCGAGGAGTGGACGGAGGAGTGGACGGAGGCGTACGAGGAGAGTGAGGACTCCTAGTCCTCCCCCGGCCGAGGAGTCCGACAAGGCGGACGTGGAGTACGATCAGGAGGTGGAGCCAGATTCTGAGGACGAGTCGGTGGATTCTGAGGTGGGCGAGGAGGAGGACAGCGAGGAGGAGGGGCACGAGGAGGTACCTGGGGAGGAGGTGTCGTGGTGGTATCACGGCAGATGCCATAGGATGGCTAAAGTGTGGGGCCGATGGATGCTAGTGGAATCCGGGAGAGGGCTAGCGCGCTAAGAAGCGCACACGAAGAACACAGCAGCACACCAAGATCTACCCAGGTTCAGGGCCCTCGTGAGGAGGTAAAGCCCCTACTCCTACCTATCTCTCTCTATATATCTCGGTATCACAAATACAAGCTTGCTCCTTGAGCTGTATGATCACAACAATGGTGCAAAGCACAAGGAAGGAGATGAAGCTACGGGTGGAAAAGTATCTCAGGGCATCGTCCCGCACGCAGGAGGGGGTGAGGGCATATATATAGGCTAAACCGGTTACCGGAATACCCCTCCACTTGCAACGGTCACCTCTCCGTACCGGCACTGCAGACACGCACGCCTGCACGTCATGATTGTTTCTGCATAGTGGACAGGACGTGGCTTGCCCATGTCCTGTCCCATGTCTCTGCTCCAAAGTACGCCCGAGGTCAGCGACAAGACAGGGCCTGCCCATACCTCTGCCTCGCAGTCTGTCCCCGTTAAACCGGAGTCAGCGGTGGAATGATGGCCTGCCATCTCGGTCTCCTGCACGCCCCCGTGTCAGGCGCTTCCGTGTCAGGCGCTCCCGTGCCAGACGGGATATGACAGGACCATTGACCTCTATCCGACACAAGGATAACCCGGCATGGATATGCCGGATCCACCTTCCTCAAATATCCTTCCCTGCACATAAGAAAACACACAAGTTACCGACATATATGTGTCGTTATGTTATCTCGGATCTTTATCTCGGATCCCTTGTCTCGGTCGACCCACGCTGGCTGGCACCAGCATGATACCCGGTCCCTTTTGGCCCAGGATATCTCGGTGAGCCTATCTCGGTTTGCACCAGCACCACACTCTTAAGCCCAGTTAAGCCGGTTTTACTATAACTTGGCCCACACCTGGGCACAGCTTTTACCTCACCATGACCCTACCCGGGGTAGCCCCCCGACATTAGTCCCCGAAACTGGTGCGGTCCTGCAGCCTTGGATGAAGGACCACAACAGGTTTAATCAACCGAAACAACCATAACAAGCATCCGACACTGCCATGTCGGTTCAAGCATAAAACCATTAACCACCTCTTCCACAGATTCCGACATTTTCCCCAGTGTCGGTCTTTCCGACACGAGAACTCCGCTTACAGAGCTAGCCAAGCTTTCGCGACCAACTCAACTTAACCCAACCATCCGACATTCACATGTCGGTTTATTGCAAGCTTCAAAGACCAAACTTTCCACAACCTCCGAGATTTGCCTTTGTGCCGGTCTCTCCGACACAGAAAGATTCCCACAATCTCTCAAAGATCTCCTCCTGACACGTGGCGGAGATACTCTGCGCGTTACCTCGGTTCCTGCGCCCGGACAGCCACATCTCTGCACGCACGCCGCCCACGTCACGCGCCGTCAAGTCTCAAAAGCACTCGAGTACCTTTGACCGTGGCGCGTCTCCTAGATTCCCGCGCCATTAACCGCACGCGATCAAGCCGCGGGCCGTTACCACCTTGTGGCCCACGATGCGGTGGATCGTGCGGCCGCAAACACCGCAACCGTACAGATCGTGCGCGGTTAATCCGCGCGCCCGTTGCGGTAACTGCACGCGGTAAATGAGGAAACCGCACGCGTGCCGTACCCATAAATAGGGGGACGTGCACATCTCCTCGCCCTCTCCGCGTCCTTCTTCTTCCTCTTCTCTCCCCTGCGATATCGCCGCCGCCGCGCAGTGAGCTTCACCACCGCACGACGCCGGATCTCGCGCGCCAACGCCCACCGGAGCACCTCGCGCCGCCACTGGACACGCGCAACTCCGGCAAGCCCCGCGCACCTTCGCCCTGCATCACCGTCGCAATCTCCGGTAAGTTCATCTCCCTTGGCATCGCCGATGAAACGTGTTCATCCTCTCCGATGAACACGTTCATCCTCTCCGGTGAACTTTGCTTATCTTCCCCGACGGATTTGCTCTCTCCTCCGTAGATGCCATTGCCCGTAATTACTTAGATCCCTTTTAGATCTTCTTCACCGTGCCTCTTAACCATCTTGCAATAGTTTCTCCGCGGGTCTTCACAAGTTTCAACTCACAAGTTCTTGTATTTATCTTCTATTTATTTTTCGTCGTAGATCTTTCCATCAAACACTTAGCCACAGAAACATGTTTCCTGCCACTTATGCACTTTTCCTATGTTGCCCAAATGTTCCGAGATACCTATCTCGGTTCCTGTATAGCCCGAACACTCCGAGATACTTATCTCGGTTCCTCTATTGCACACATACTCCGAGACACTTATCTCGGTTCTTCTGTGCCTCTTTTGCAGATCTCTTCCGAGATGTCAACCAGCAATACCCCGGAACCTGCCGAGGATATCGTTGAGGGAGAGCGCGCCGGGTGGGAGGGTTCCGATGTAAAACAGGACGAGATAGACTGGCTAGTCCGGACCAAATGCATTCCGGCACAAGTGATATGCCGGGTTCCCGGCAAAGAGGCCGAGCCGAAGCTGAAAACCGGCGAGCGCGTGGTCTTCGTCGCGCACTTCGAGCGCGGCTTTGGACTCCTGGCGAGCGAGTTCTTCCGGTCCTTCTTGGATCGGTTCCGGCTTCAACCTCACCACCTTCCAGCCAACGCCATTACCACGCTCTCCGCGTGTGTCTCTTTCTCCGAGGGATACCTCGGACTTTGGCCCACGGTAGAGCTCTGGGCCAAGTACTTCCAACTCCGGAAGCAAAGTGTCCCGGATCCGGAGAACAAGAACTTCCCCAAGGAGATGACCCCGTGCGGAGCTGCTACCATCATACCTCGGAAGGGTTCCGTTTTACCTCGGATTCAAGGGCTGGAGTCATGCCGGAAATGGCAGCGCACATTCTTCTACGTGAAGAACCCGGACAGCCCGGACAATGCTGATTATCTGAACCTGCCGCTATTCAACATTGCCACCCCCACTGAACAGTTCAACTGGTCCCTCAACCCGAAGGACCTGAACATCGAGATCAACCAGATCCACAAGGTCGTGGAGAAGCTGGTGAAGGCAGGATTAACAAGCGATGATCTCCTGAGGACCTTCATCAGCCGCCGAGTTTCCCCCCTCCAAGACCGAGTTCACAAGATCTGCCACATGAGTGGCCAGTATGATCCAACTCGGATCAGCACCCACGAGCTGAGCAAAGCCGAGATCAGAAGACGTGTCAAGGAAATTGCCCGCACGCTGATGACCGAGGAATGGGAATGGGGTCTTGAACCTCATAACAGAGCTCGGCTTCCGGATCAAGTAAGGAACCTTGCAACTTGCACCGACATATTTTTCCCTACCGAGGTAACTCTTATGCCAGTCCCATAATCCGCTCATAAAGTAACTCGGTTTCACTGCTTCTATTTGCAGAGGTTTACCCGGCAAAAGACCGAAGATGGAGAGGATCCCTCCGCCAAATGGGGCCAAGATATCCCTGCCCCGGACGTCGCCGAGGTAGAAGATCCGGATGATGAGGATCAGCTGCCAATACCGAGAGCTGGCGCCCCTACCCCGGGTAAGCCTCGAGCCCGAGCTTCCATCTGAGATTGGTCAGATGATGATGATCTCGAAATGCTAGAGGTAATTGGCGCTCGTCCCATCGCCTTTGCTCCCCCAGCCCCGGCATCCACTAACCCGGGTGGCTCTGCCCCGAGCGCACGCCCTGCTACCTCGGGCTAACAAGTGGCATCTCGCAAGCGCGCAGAGACCGGTACCTCGAAAACCGGAACCTCCACATCCTCGGACCCAGCCGCACCGCAGGCGAAGCGGTAGAAGAGAGGAGCGGTTAAGCCGAGGAAGGGCAAGAAGACACCGCCAGTTACTGAAGGGTGAGATATTCTTTGCCGACACAAGCTTACTTCCTTTTTTCCTTCTGCCGGGATATGTTTTTGCGCACATGACACTTTTTCTTGTTTGACGCAGTGCCCCCCTTGAAGTTGACCAGAGTGCCTCTTCTATGCGCTCGCCCCTTCCGAGTACAGCCGAACCTCGGCCACGTGACTCCGGGGCACCCGCCACCTCAACTGTCATCCCCGAGGTTGTGATCCTCGACCAAGATGATGGCTCCGGTGCCCCCACCACGGAAACCGACATCCCGCGGGCCGACACTTCGGTGACCTCGGGCGCACAGCAACCACCACCACAACAACCACAGCCGCAACAACAGCAACCACAACAACAACAGCAGCAGCAACAGCAACAGCAGCAATCTCAACAGCACCAAGGACAGCAACAACCTCAACAGCACCAGCACCAGCCAAAGCAGCCACCCCGGCCGAGGTCCACCACCAAGTCCCCCACCAAGTCCACCGAGTTAACAACTCGGAAAGCTACTCCACTCGCCAAGCCGGCACATAGCCAAGCAGCCACTGGGAAACAGCTTGCCAACGCGGAGAGACAAGTGTTGTTGACTCCAACCACTACCCCGGAACACCAAGCTCTCACCACCTCTGTCTCCCGAGTTACCAGCAGCAGCTGGGTTTTACCCCAGCTCCAAACTCAAAGTGGACACAGCCTAGGCTCGGAGAAGCAGTACCACATGGACTGGAACACTGCCGACACAAGCGAGGTCTCCTCCGCGCACCCGGTCATTCCACATCCGGCTGGTCCCAGTGCACTTGCTCAGGCCATGCACAATTTGCAAGTCTCGACCCTTCGAGCCAGCAAGCTTGCCGAGGTATTTTTTCCTCAGCCAAACTTTTACTTCCTTTGCCATAGATACTAATCATACACAAACCCCAGTCCCCGAGATTCGGGTTGAGTGACCTGCGCTCGCCCGAGTAAAGATCACTCAGCGCGAATCTTCACAAGATTTTCATCATTAAACTCAGAAAATCCGACACTTCGGACCTTCAAGAAATCCGACACTTCGGGTCTTCAAAAAATACGACACTTAGGATCTTCAGAAAATCCGACACTTAGGATCTTCACAAAATCCGACATTTAGGATCTTCAAAAATCCGACACTTAGGATCTTCAAAAATCCGACATCCATCCCCGAGATTCTTGTCGAGTTTTACTCGGCAGGAATCTTTAAGAAATCCGACACTCAGCTTTACTCGGCATGAATCTTCAACTAACCACACTAACTCTTTGCCCTTTTCAGGATTGCACCAATGCTCGGACCACGGTGTTTCGGAAGTTGCTTCTGGACCACAACAAGCTCAAGAGGTCCCACAAGCAACTTCAGGAGACGCTGAAGAACAAGGAAAAAGCGCACGCCACTGCCCTTCAGAAGGAACGGCAAGAAGTGTCTCGGCTCCAGGAGCTTGCCCGGGTCCAGGGCGAGAAAACCGGCATTGAGCAGGCCCTGATGCAAAAGGAGGAAGCTGCTCAAAAGCACAAGGAAACGCTCGAGGCGTCCGAGGTTCGCGCTACCTCGGCTCAAGGAGAACTGGATGCCCTCAAGGCAAAATCCGACATCTGGCTCCGCGAGCTCACCCGGCTGAACAAGGAGATGGACTGTAAGTTTCTTTATCCTTTCCTTTTGCTTTCATTACTTGACCGACATTAAGATATGCCGGTATATAACTCAATTCGGTGATAGCTTTTCTGTCTTCAGATCACTTCGCCCACTCCAAGGCTGCTGCACTCAACACTGTTCGCAAGGCACGAGCGAAGAGAGCCGAGGCTGGCCCAATCCCGGAGGAATGGGATATGGAAGATTACTTGACTGCTCTGAATGCTCGCATCTCTCCTTTGAAGGCCATTGGCCTGGATCTTCTTGATGCCGGTATCAAAGCTTACCGAGCCTTATGGCCAGGATCTCCAACTCCTCTAGCATTGAAGAACTGTCCAAGTGTCTGACGGGGGCCGAGGCCAGGATCCGAGAGTGGAGATCCTCAGCAGCTCGTGCCGGAGCTGATCAAGCACTGACCTTTGTGCTCTCCTGGTACGAGTCCATCAACCTCAACGCCGTGCGCTCCCTGCGCCAAGGCTCCAAATGGACCTCCGATCCGACATTGATAGAGAGCCGCAAAGATGCAGCCAAATTCATGGCCAGTTATGCTCCCACCCGACACTTCATCCCGGGTCCCGCCTACTCGGATGACGAAGAAGATGACCAGGATGATGAAGAGGGCGAAGAAGAAGATGACGTTGATGAGGAGATCGAGGCCGAGACTCTCGACGCTGCCACTGCCGGAGCGACCGAGACTGCTGCTGCCAGCGCAACCGAGACTTCCGCTGCCGGGCTGCCGACACTTCTGCTGCCGGAGCAACCGACATTGCCAAGCCGGCTGCGACCGACGCTTCAGAGAAGCCGGTAACCGAGACTTCTGAGAAGCCGGTATCCGACACTGCTGGTGCCTCGGCAGCCACTCCAACTCCCGAGGTTGCTCCAACCACTGAAGCTCTTCTGCCGCCGAGACTGCTCCCGAGCCTCGCACCGCTCCAACTGCTCCGAGCTCCTCCGAGGCAGCTGCCTAAGCTTATCAAACATTGAACTATTAAATCCCCGGAATGCCGGGTGCAGATGTAAATATACGTTTAAGTATCTCGCAGTGCTACTTTTATCATATTAGTTTCAACAAGACAAGCTTAATGCCGTATCACTTTGCACCAAGTCCCCGAGTTTACTTTCTTGTTTACTATACTTAGTAATCTTTGCTCTTGTCTACCATTTAGGCGTTCGACAGTCGAGTCACAAGATCAATCATTATAGCATACAATACTTGTAAATTTTGAGGTAAGGTTTAGAGTCATCCGACACAAGGGAAAGGAACGAAAAAACCGGGTTAGTAAACGACATATGTCGGATCTTTTTAGGACCGAGTCCCCGAGTCCATTTTCATGTTTACCATATACCATAACCTCTGCTCTTGACTGCCATTTCGGCGTTCGTCAGTCGAGTCACAAGATCACAACAAAATAGCATACATTACTTGAACTTTGAAACGAGGTCTCAAAATCATCCGACATATGAACAACACAGAAAAAACCGAGATAAAACACAAGCATATGGACAAAGGCAGTCCCCGAGTTTCTTTTCGGAGTGCCGGCATTTTATTCAAAGGAAAACCGAGATACATACACTGCGCCCTTATGAGTAAAAGGGACGAAGTAGAGCTACATTCCAGGGTCTTTTGGTCTCCTCTCCGGATTTGTCCATCACATTTTTCCTCGGTGCCTGTGCATCTATAAGATAGTATGAATCATTGTGCAGAGCCTTGCTCACAATGAACGGTCCCTCCCATGGAGGTGACAACTTGTGTCGGCCTGCTTTGCGTTGCACTAGCCTCAACACCAAATCTCCCTCTCGGAAAACCCGAGGGCTGATCTTCCGGCTATGATAGCGTCGGAGATTTTGCTGATATATAGCTGACCGAGATAAGGTCAGTTCTCGTGCTTCTTCGAGCAAATCAACATCATTTTCCCGAGCTTCTTTTGCCTCGGTTTCAGTGTACAGCGCCACTCTCGGCGAGTCATATTCCATGTCGGTTGGCAAGACCGCTTCTGCCCATAGACCAGAAAAAATGGCGTATAGCCAGTTGATCGATTTGGTGTGGTCCTTAGACCCCACAGCACTGCTGGTATCTCCTCTATCCAACATCCCGGAGTTCGCAACAGTGGTTCAATCAACCGGCTTTGATACCGGCTAACACCAATGCATTTGCTCTTTCCACTTGCCCATTTGCCTCAGGGTGTGCCACCGAGGCTATGTCCAACCGAATTCTCTTATCCGCACAGAACCGAGCAAACTCTCCCACAGCAAAGTTTGTGCCATTATCCGAGATAATGCTATGGGGGTAACCATATCTCAAAATGATGTCCTTCAAAAAGGTCACCGCTGTGTGACCATCACACTTCCGGATTGGCTTTACCTCGATCCACTTGGTGAACTTGTCCACCATCACCAGCATATGAGTCATGTTACCTCGGGCTGGCCTGAATTCTCCCACCATATCCAGCACCAAACTGCAAAGGGCCAAGTGATTGGAATTGTCTTGAGTGCCGAGGCTGGCAGGTGGATCTTTTTAGCAAACCTCTGACATCCCTCACACTTTCTGACGATATCTTCTGCCTGGTTCAAAGCACTGGGCCAATAAAACCCATGCCGGAATACCTTAGCCACCAAGGCTCTTGATGAAGCATGATGACCACACTCTCCTGATGAATTTCCAGGAGCATCTCCTGCCCTTCCTGCGGCTCGACACAGCGCTGCAGTACCTCGGTCACACTTCTCTTGTATAACTCCTGGTTGATGATGGTGTAGGCCTTGGATCTTCTTTGCACTTGCCTAGCTTCAACTTCATTACTTGGCAAACTCCCATCCATCATAAATGCCATTATTGGTTGTGCCCACTCCGGCACAGGACGCACAGGAAAGACCGATCATCCACCTCCATGAGATCAACCGACATTACTTCTTCCGAGATAGAGTAACCAGTCCCCGGGTTCTGCCAAGCAGTCCCCGGGTTCTCCCAAATGCATCCGACATCGACGTCCATGGGAACAGCACCAGACTCCGGTTTTGCCGGGATAAAAATTGACTCGGACTCCGGCGATGGTTTGATTGATGGCTTCCTCAGATGCTCCAAGGCTATGCCGGGTGGAATTGGATCCCGGGATGAACCTAGCTTGGACAGTACATCGGCGGCGTCATTTTCAGCCCGAGGTATATGCGTGAGCTCGCAACCTTCAAAGAACCCCGAGATCTTCTGGACATGAAACCGATACAACGCCATGTTGGCATCTAAAGCATCCCAATTTCCCGAGACTTGCTGCACCACCAAATCCGAGTCTCCGAAACATTCTATCCGGCGAATACCAATTTCTTTGGCCACATTTAGCCCATGAACAAGTGCCTCATACTCGGCCACATTGTTAGATGCCGCAAAATGAATCTGCAACACATATCTCAACTGATCTGCTTTGGCGAGGTAAGGACTACCCCGGCACCTAAACCAATTTTTGTTCTTGATCCATCAAAGTGCATTCTCCAGTAATTGGGGTCAGGCCGTGGTGGCTCATATTGCATTTCAGCCCAATCCACCAGGAAATCCGGCAGTGCCTGAGATTTAATGGCATCTCTTCTTTCATAGTGAGGAGTGTAAGGGGACACCTCGATAGCCCACTTGGCTACTCGGCCAGTTGCATCTTTACACCCAATGATCTCCGAGATAGGAGCCTCCACACCACAGTGATTGAATGCTCTTGGAAGTAATGTTTCAACTTCTTAGCAGCCAGATAGACACCATATGTCATTTTCTGGTAGTGCGGATAGTTCTGCTTGGATAACGAGATCACCTCGCTTAGGTAATACACTGGCCTCTGCACAGTTTTGCCATCTTCTTCTCTCTCCACTACCAATACGACACTCACAACCCGGTTTGTGGCTGCAATGTAGAGCAACATCGGCTCTTTGGGTAATGGTGAAGCCAGTATCGGCGCAGTTGCCAACATCTTTTTTAACTCGGTGAACGCCGCATCTGCTTGCGGGGGCCACACGAAGTGGGTTGTTTTCTTCATGAGTTGATACAAAGGCAATGCCTTTTCCCCAACCTGCTAACAAACCGACTTAAAGATGCCAAACATCCAGTGAATTTCTGCACGTCTTTGAGACATGTCGGTAACCTCATGCTTTCAATAGCACGGATTTTTGTCGGGTTCACCTCGATACCTCGGCTTGACACGAGGAAACCGAGTAATTTGCCTGCCGGCACACCGAAGGTACATTTGTCCGGGTTAAGTTTTATCCGGAATTTCCTCAGATTCTCAAATGTTTCTCGGAGATCATCAATCAGAGTATTTCTCCTTAGACTTGATGACAATGTCATCGACATACACCTGCACATTTTTTCCTATTTGATCATGCAAGCATTTTTGCATACATCTCTGGTAAGTGGCACCAGCATTTCTCAAACCAAAGGTCATGACACGATAGCAATAAGCCCCATACGGGGTGATAAAAGCAGTTTTCATTTGATCAGCAGGGTTCAGTGGTATCTGGTGAAAACCAGAATAAGCATCTACAAAGGATAACAGCTCACACCCGGCTGTGGAATCGATCACTTGATCTATCCGAGGCAGCGGGAATGGATCCTTAGGACATGCCTTGTTCAAGTTTGTGTAATCAATACACATACGCCACACAATGGCCACATTGGGTCATCTTTTTTCTTTTCACCAGGACCGGGTTAGACAACCAGTCCGGGTGCAGCACTTCCATGATGAACCCAGATGCAAGTAACCTGGCCAGTTCATCACCTATCACTTTCTCCTCTCATCCGAGAGACGTCGCATAGGTTGCTTCACCGGTTTCATATCCGGTCTGACGAACAAAGAGTGCTCAGCCAACTCCCTCGGAACACCTGGCAGGTCCTGATTTGACCATGCAAAGATATCCCGGTTCTCACGGAGGAAGTGACTGAGCTCGCCTTCCTATTTCTCAGTTAACCCGGTACCAATGATGACGTTGTGGTCCGGACATGCCGGGTCAACATTGATCTTCTTGGTCTCTTTGGGCACCTCGAAAGTTGCATTCTGCTCCGGGTTAGCCATACCCGGCATACCGAGTTGTGCGGACTGAGCCAATGCCACCACTTCATGGATCTTCTTCTTCTCTGCAGCATAATCAGTGACTCGGCTAAGCACGATCCAGCCGAGGCACACTCCAGTGCACGCTTGTAATCACCCGAGATAGTGATGATGCCATTAGGACCCGGCATTTTCATCTTGAGGTAACCCACATGGGTGGATATCATGAACTTGGACAATGCAGGCCTACCGAGTAAAGCATGGTATGGACTTTCGAGGTCCACTACCTCAAACTGGATACTCTCAGTTCGGCAGTTGTCCTTGGTGCCAAACAACACATCAACCCAAATTTTGCCCATAGGTGCACATGAAACACCTGGCACTATGCCATGAAAGGTGTAGAACTCGGTTGCAGCATGTTTGCCGAGATACCCATCTTCACCATGGTGTCTCGGTACATGATATTGATAGCACTCCCATTATCAATGAGAACTCGGGTGAACCGAATATTGAGTGTCGGTCCGAAGAATGTCGGATCCACTACCAATGCATAACCTCCCGGAGTTGGCATAACTCGGGGATGATCCCTTCTGCTCCAAGTGATCTCTTGCTCGGACCAGTGCAAATACTTCGGTATTGCCGGCATAACTGCGTTCACCTCCAGTGCACGCCGATGCAAGCTCTTCTTGTCAGTTGGCTCGGTCACAAATATCACATAGCTCTGATGAGCTTCTCTGTAATCTCCCTGGGGATACTCTCCCTGCCTGCTGGGACCAGTGTTGTTATTGTTCCCTCCGACATTCACCTGATTCACAGGCTTCGGATCTGCTTGCCTCGGAACTGGCGGAATCACCGGGATAGCATTTGCTCCGGTAAGCGGCAAGTTTTGCCTCGGCGGAATTCTCTGAGGTGCCCCCACTTGATTTCCTCCGGCTCTGGCTCCTTCTCCCCTTGTGCGCTGATACCAGCTGCACTGCCGAGTTGTATGATTTGCAGGCCTGCGGATGTCTTGGGTGTGGAAACTGCATGGCCCATCCAACATAGCCTCATAAGTTAATGACGGCTTCTGGTCACCCCATGGCCTCTTCCCTCTTGATTCTGGCCCCATGCTGGGCCATTGAACTTCGGACGCTGGCTATTACCGGCATCTGGCTGGTCTTGGTTTACAGCTGCAACCTGGTTCGAGCCATACCGGTAATCCGGTTCTCTCCTCTTGTTACCGAAGTCCTGGCGATCGTTCTGCCTGACTGGCCCGGGTCTGTTGTTCACCGGGTATCTTCTACTCGGCTCTCCCGAGTTCAGCAAAGGTTGCATCGGATCACCCAGTGCATAGCTATCCGCAATCCGGATTGTCTCGGCCAGAGTGGCCGGCATTTCCCTCTGCAACTTCTGCCAGAGCATGGAGCCGTGTCGGCACCCTGGGCAAACCAAGATATGGCCTGTGCCTCTACAACTCCTTCACAGGAATTGCGAATAGTACTCCACCGGGTTAAGTAATCCCGGTCAGTTTCATTATCCCTCTGCTTGCACATCGCAAGCTGTGAGGACGGTTTGGTCTCTTGTATGTGCTGGAGAAGTTGCTAACAAATGCTTCTTCAAAGTCCAGCCAGCAATCAACACTGCCCTCTCGCAGGTTGTTCAGCCAAATCCGGGCTGGCCCTCCAACATCTGCGGGATATACCTCACCGCCCATCTGCGGTTACCTCCCGCAATATGCACAGCCGACACATAATCTGTCAGCCAGTCCTCCGGCTTGGTGCTGCCGTCATATGTTTTTGCACCTCGGTTTAGCTGAAAGTGCCGCACCGGTGGTTCCCTCATGATCCGAGGTCCAAAACATGCCGGACCAGGTGGACCTTGCTCTTCCAGCATCTCGGACATATAAATCCTGTCCAACTTGTAGCGTGCATCATTTGGTGACAACTGGCGAGTCCCAACCGAGATCCCAGTGCACCTTCATATCTCGGATACCCGGCTTTCTCCATAGCCGAGTAACCATCATCATAGCGGTTAGCCACCTGCTCAACAACTTGCGGCTGCTGGACATGCCCGACATTTTGCTGCTGCTGGGCGAGATTTTGTGTCGGATACCGAGGTGGATAACCTCGGCCAGCCGAGTTAACTACCCCGGCACCTGGACCGCCCTGACCGGGATTGCTTCTACCCCGGCCGGCACTACCTCGCCCAACTATTGTTTTCCGGCACACGCCGGGTCATACACCTGCATCTGTTTGCTCTTACCGGAGTTTACACTCCGGTCACGATCTACACCGACATGCGGTGAAGAAGCTTGCCCCTTAGATCCACTAGCTCCCCTAGCCGAGTGAACAACATCACCCACCTGCAACTGTGTTGGCCTGGCGATAGGCCTCATTCTGCCGGGTAGCCACAGCTACCAGCTCATTAACTCGGTCTTGCTGCCTGCGGAGAGCTTCTCCGGATAAGCCAGACAACTCGGCTCTTGCTGCCTCGGCAGCTCTAAGAGTCTTAGCAGGGGAACTATACTTCGGTTTTTCGACCGATAAGGCACTAGGAGTTTTGCTGGAGCTAGATCTACCATCTCTAGCCAACTCGGCATTGAGGTTTTTACCTCTCTTGCGCACATCCTCTACTCGACTAGGGCGAGCAGCTACCGGGGTAAAACCATGTGCTAGGTTATACTCACGGACAGTTATCCCAAACTCTCTTCGTACCTCGGCCATCTCCAGAGCCTCCTGAAGCAAGCTCTGACGCCGTGCCTCCAACTCTGCCTCTGATTGGGCAGCATCTGTACCGGCAGCTACCGGCACATTTAACTTCTCTATGATCTCCTCGAGGTGAGCTGGCTTAACCGGCACATGGGATGTACCGGCCTGGCCGGGGAGGTTTTCCCTCCTCTCCAGCGGCACTTTCGCCGATCTAACCTTTGGTGCGGGATTACCGGCATCTCCTTTGCCGGGGTCTCCTTTACCGGCATCAGCCGCAGTGCCGGTCATCATGACCTCTGCGCAGCTCCCGGGGAGAGCGCTACGCCGGCCGCGAGCCGCACAGATGCAGGAGGATCCTCCGCCACAAGCACCTGCTCGGGGTACTTGCAGACAACCTCGGTGGCGACGTAGGTCACGAAGGTGCCGAAGCTGATGAGGCAGCCGTTCGTCGGGAACGGCCTGCTGCCGAAGCATCCCGCGTTGTCGCTGATGAAGTTCAGCGCGCCGAGCTTGCAGACGAGCCCGCAAACGACGCGCTCGCCGGAGTTGATGATGGAGCCCGTCCGGAATGTCACACCAGCCAGCGCCGCTGCCGCCCCACGGTGGGCGCCAACTGTCGTGGTGGTATCACGGCAGATGCCATAGGATGGCTAAAGTGTGGGGCCGATGGACGCTGGTGGAATCCGGGAGAGGGCTAGCGCGCTAAGAAGCGCACACGAAGAACACACCAGCACACCAAGATCTACCCAGGTTCAGGGCCCTCGTGAGGAGGTAAAGCCCCTACTCCTACCTATCTCTCTCTATATATCTCGGTATCACAAATACAAGCTTGCTCCTTGAGCTGTATGATCACAACAATGGTGCAAAGCACAAGGAAGGAGATGAAGCTACGGGTGGAAAGTATCTCAGGGCATCGTCCCCCACGCAGGAGGGGGTGAGGGCATATATATAGGCTAAACCGGGTTACCGGAATACCCCTCCACTTGCAACGGTCACCTCTCCGTACCGGCACTACAGACACGCACGCCTGCACGTCATGATTGTCTCTGCATAGTGGACAGGACGTGGCTTGCCCATGTCCTGTCCCATGTCTCTGCTCCAGAGTACGCCCGAGGTCAGCGACAAGACAGGGCCTGCCCATACCTCTGCCTTGCAGTCTGTCCCCGGTTAAACCGGAGTCAGCGGTGGAATGATGGCCTGCCATCTCGGTCTCCTGCACGCCCCCGTGTCAGGCGCTTCCGTGTCAGGCGCTCCCGTGCCAGACGGGATATGACAGGAGCATTGACCTCTGTCCGACACAAGGATAACCCGGCATGGATATGCCGGATCCACCTTCCTCAAATATCCTTCCCTGCACATAAGAAAACACACAAGTTACCGACATATATGTGTCGGTTATGTTATCTCAGATCTTTATCTCGGATCCCTTGTCTCGGTCGACCCACGCTGGCTGGCACCAGCATGATACCCCGGTCCCTTTTGGCCCAGGATATCTCGGTGAGCCTATCTCGGTTTGCACCAGCACCACACTCTTAAGCCCAGTTAAGCCGGTTTTACTGCAACTTGGCCCACACCTGGGCACAGCTTTTACCTCACCATGACCCTACCCGGGGGTAGCCCCCCAACAGGAGGGGTTTGAGCTTGACCCGACGCTGCAGTGGGATCCGCCGGAGGAGTGGGTTGAGACTGAGCCGGATATCCCTGAGCCACGGACCAAGCCGTCGTATCAGCGGGGGGCGGCGAAACTCCCCGATCTTCCTTACGCCTACAAGCACACTCTTCTCGTGCCCACCGGGAAAAGGTACTTATTATAGTTTATGTTCAATTTTAGCTTTTCATTGTGTTTTGACCCGCTAACTATACTAATTTTGGTTTTCTCATTGTGTAGGACATTTGAGTATGAGCCTCCTAAAGCGGAGCAACAGCGTACCTACGCGAGCATCCTTGGATGTTGTATCAGGAAGTTCTTCCCAGGGATTGTCACCCTCCCAGAGGGTGGCAAGAGTGTAGCTTGGACTTTCAGGCATTACAGTTTCGAGCCGGATCCCGAGGGCGAGTACCGCAACATGGCGCATAAGACACTCAGCTATTTCTGGGTAAGTTTGTTTGACTTCTCATCATTCTATAAATCCGAGATTGCACTAATGGCTTTGACCCTATTTTACCTATGTGCATGTTTGTAGAACTTCTTCTCCTATCGGAAGGAGGACGAGGACAAGTGCATGTACATCCTTTTGGAGATGGCCTCTAAGATGGTGACGGACATGCATTACGAGGCTCGCGTGAACTCTGTCCGCAATTGGTACGCCGAAAAGATGATTGCGCTGGACAAGAAGCGTGCTCGGGACATCTTGCTGCAGCCATGGCAGTACCTGCAGGTAGCTTCATTTCTATATTATCGATTTTGTTGACCGCTGTGTAATATCATTAATATGTGTGTTATGTGTACGTAGGTGCCTCCTCCGTACGTCGGTAACAACGAAGCGTGCCACCTCGCGATGGTAGCATGGTGGACTAGCCCGGCGTACCTCAAGATACACGCGGAGGGAAAGGCAAAGCGGGCACACAACAAGGGTGGAACACACCGCCAAGGCAGCCTCAGCCTCTCCCAATGCATACAAAAGGAAGTGAGCAAATGCATTCTTTAATCCACCTATGTTCGTGCTCTCTTTTGCAATATCGTCTCCTTTTCACCTATGTTCGTGCTCTCTTTGCAGAAATTGAAGACCGACGTAGAGCCCTCGCCCTTCGCCGTTTGGGCAAAGATGCGTACCAGGGATGAGCCAGATCCTGAGACAGGGTCGATGTGGATCAACAGCGGCACCGAGCTCCGGAGCAAGGGGTACACGACGAAGTTCAAGGAGCGCAACGGCGAGGAGGCTAACCCTCTCACCAGTCCACTTGACGTCGAGGCTATCGTGCTTGCGGGGCAAGGCGCGGCGAATGGCCTCTTGTGTATAGGTGACGACTCCATCAACCCTCGCACCGTCCCGTCTCTACGCCAGGTCCACCGTGGGAGGGCGCCTGGTGCGCCTGCTGTGGAGACCCGCCCACGAGTTTCGAGTCTAACTGTCGACCAGCTCCGGGAGAGGCAGGTGCTCTATGAGCAGCAGCTGGAGCAGCAGCAGGAGCAGATCCGGCAGCAGCAGGAGCATTCCAGGCAGATGATGGAGTGGATGATGAGCACGGTGCAGCGCATTGCTCTTGCGGACGGGGCTGTTGCCATGGCACTGTTCCCTCCACCGCCTCCACCGATGTTCCCATGGGTATGTTGTCAAACTTGTCATTCTATCCATCTTATTGTTGTAACTAAATTACTTGTGTAATGCGAGCCTTTTTTCATGTTGTAGGTCAATCCAGGATCGGCGGGTGGATCTCACTCGATGGCGAAGCCGCTTGGTGGCCAGGACAATCCGGAGGGGCAGCCCTATATCTCCAACCCTAACGTTGTCTGGAGGCTCCCGTTGGTATGCTCGCATGACTTGTCAAAATGCCATTGCCACTTTAGTTTTCCATGCCTTTGCCACTTTAGTTGAACTTGTCAAAATTTAGTTAGTTGAACTAGTTGTCATGACTATGCCATTTCCACCTAGTTAGTTGAACTCATCATTTTTTTGCTTCATGTCTCACTTAGATCGACATAGCCAATCAATGAATCTCCAATGGTCACTACATCTAACTCATCATTTTTTGCAAACGTGTAGGGCGATCCTCCTCAATGATGTCCATCTTCGCCGTCGTGACCTACATGTGGAGATTGAGCAAGCTCCATCCCTTTGTGACCTACATGTGGAGTGCATGACCTATTTGTAGAATAGATCACATGTTTGTGGAGTTTGAGTTCGTTTTATATTATGGAGGAGTTCGAGATTGTATCTATATGTTATGGAGGAGTTTAAGTTATTGTCATATTTGTGTGAATTTGTGATCTGTGGTATGTTCACAGATTGTCATCTGTTATTTTCATATTTGCAAAATTTTATGAATTGCAGGGATTTTCCAAAAAACATCACAAATCTGTGCCATATGGTCACTGCCGTGTGGAGGCGCACGGAAAAAACGTGCACGTGGCGCGCACCTGTGCACCTGACAACCTGGGATGACCATATTGGTCAATTTGCCGTGTGCTGCTGATCGTGGCACACGGCAAAGGGGCGAGGCAAAGGTTCTGGGCAACGGCGATTTGCCGTGAGATTTCGGGAAGGGCACACGGCAAAGTTCAAATGTTTGACGTGCTTTTTCTGTAAGAGCACACGGCAAAGATTAGAGGTTTGCCGTGCGGCCATTTCTCCAGACGCACGGCAACGACAAGCTACACGGCAAAACTTTGGCACACGGCAAAGACCCGGGTGAGGGTTGACCGCGACTCTGGCCACATTGGCGCACGGCAAACTATTAGCACACGGCAAAACCCTTTGCCGTGTTGTTTTCGGAAAGCGCATGGCAAAGAGCCTTTGCAGACGCGTATTATGCCGTGTGGACTTTGCCGTGCTGTTAGGCACGGCAAAGTTGCCGTGTTCCGCAAGACCTTTGCGGTGTGATTTGGCCACATGGCAAAGATCTCGTTTCCGGTAGTGTTGTATGATCGTTAAGATGTATACGTATAGGTTTTTGAATCACTCCTAGAGAGAGAGGGCGCTTGTGTTGTGTGCACGCATATGAGAGTAATTCACTCATTGTCACAAGATGTAAGGTGACCAGCTCAATGATAGAACTGCACCCAACAAAAATATAGCTTTCAGAAGGCTCCGCAAATCCAATGGAAGCATGGCTTTGTGCAAAATGACACTGCGCTCCAGGCCTACGTGGACCCTCGTGTGTGTTGGATCATGTGCACACACAAGTGAGACGTTATGTGTGTATAACGATGGGCTTCATAATTAAATAATAGTAAAGCAGGACAGTACATAAGTAGACAGAAGAATATCGACAGTAGCAGCATAAGCATGGTCTGCTGGTCCAACGCTGATGTGCTTAGGTATTAAAGCTTGAGGAACAAAACGAGAAGATATACTATTGCGATAGATGAACTTGCTTTTAATAATTCCAGCAATAACTAATACCAGCTAGCTCGAGTGCAGCACAAAGTATGGCATTCATTTTGAGATACAATCACTTGCAAAAAATAGAAATTTGATTGCAGAGTATACTATGTATTGAATGGAGCTGGTCAATGGCACTCAAGTCAAAAACCTATCATTCCCTTGACTTTCTTAGACAGGCATCTCCTGGGTATCATTTTCTTCTTCATTGTGATAAATATGGGCAAAGATATTCGACAAAAACACCTATCGAATCGCAATGCCTGCTCCAAATCTCCCCCTAAAAGATTAGCCAATGACAAGTTTATCATGAACAGAGGGAAAGGACTGCAAATGAAAGCTGAACTTGGTAGAGTCCAAAAAATGATCATATTAAATTTTCACATTATAAAGTATTACTTCAATAATCGTAAAATTATTATGTGATCACCAAACAATTGAACAAGTGGTTGTGGCTGGCACACGCCCACAACAATCGCTTGCTATTAGAGAAACAATAAAAGGACGGAAGGAGGAAACAGAGGGTACACTAACAGAGAGGAAGTGGATAAGGAAACCTATGGGTGGGATGAAGGGTTGAACCATAGCCACTTATTTTCAGGCTAAATGCCACAAAAATAGATTCTGAGATTATGTTAGGATGAATGGCAGATCAGGTCATATCAGAAAGGGAACTTATGGTGATGTTAAAGAAATCAAGCATAAAACCTATTTGTCGCTTTTATATTGTCTTATTTTCCTCTAGCTTCCAGTGATCTGTGATCTATAATATGCAATTTTAAGAACATGAGCGGGAGTAGAGGTCCTAAGACAAAATATGCGCTTGTACCTCTCAATTTGGTTCTCCGTGAATTCCTCGTACTATGACCATGATTTGTCACCTTTCAAACTTATAGGGTGAATTTTTCATCGGCATAATTTCATTAATGGGGAAAAATAAAACGCAAGCACATGTAGTTTTGGATCTCAGTTAAATTTTCAATAGTAATTCCTAAGCATCTGAAGAATTGTGAATGATATATCATATATAAAAAGTAGGACAAAAATAAGGAAGTACACAAGAAACATGAAAACATGTTCATCTATTACAAAGATAGAACCAGGTTGCATTTGTGCTGCCTGGACACCAAACAAAAAGATCCAGTTTGCGGAAAAGAAACATGACATCGACAAGTCATGGCAAAAGACCAACTACTGGATGGGATGAGGAGAACCGTCAATCTAACACTAGGTTTTCCCTCAATCTAACAACCGGGGACCTATCAAAGATATCACCTATCCCTATTCGAATCAGCATTCCTTTCCTTTAGTTTCAAACAACTATGCATTCTAATACAAACAAGAATTGTAGTTGCCTAAACTATGAAACCTTCTGTTCTCCTAACATATGATAAAAACAGGCAATGGAATAACTCCCTTTGCTGGTACCAGGCAATCCATATATTGTTCCTTTTGGTACCTTTTCTTTCGTTTAAAGCAGATCTGGCTCCTACTAGACGTCAAAAAACCCCTGGTCCATGTTTTTATCTCATCCTGAAAACCATTTAATGTATGCCCATTTTCCTCCTGATTTAAACACAGAATGATGGTGAATATAGCAAAATATCCTTCCGCCCGTTTTACCACACCAGCTAAATATCATTGCTTTGCTAAGCAAGCATAACCTACTTCCATCCATAAACACAAAACACTGCAATCTACGCCACTTTGGTTTTACCACATTAGTTGATAACCAGTGAAAAAAGATGCCTTAGGCATGTCGAAAACACCAGTGGAACTGTATCACCATTTCACCAATAGCAACGGGCCAAGGAAGTTTTTTACTATTTCCACGTCCACATGAGAAACCATGGCCGGACAACACCTAATATACTACGTGCACAATCCTCCAAAAATCGCAGTGGTGCCTTTCAAGAATCTACCGAACCTCAGAACTCTGTGTGGGCATTTCGTCGAACACGTAGTGAACGACGCGGGGCTCTCTTCGGTCATTGTTCAGGCCAGGCTGACCGCGCGTACGTTGCGCAGAGACGACTCGGAAGGAAGATGGGAGGAGGAGTCTGCGGCTCACCTCCATATACCTGCTTCGGTGGCGATTCGATTCCATTTGCCGGCGGCGACGACGAGTTAGCACGCTGCCATGGAGTCCGGGCGAAGCCGCGAACCGAGTCGCGCGGAGAAGGACACAGAAGGAACAAGAATTTTGGGTGGCCTCGTTTGTAGATTTCTAAAGTAGGCCTGCCATGCTTACGAATTGAGCCCATGAAATGGCCCAGCCCAAATATGCGCTCGAGCCTCTTTCCTTAAGATCTCTCCGGATGAGCCGTCCCATTTTCGCTGTTGTTCTTTCTCCTTGTTTTCTTTTTTTTCTTCTTTGTATTTTTGTTCTTTGTTCTATTTATTTTAGTTTTATTATTTTGGGTAAACATGTATATTTTTTATGAATCGGTGAATATTTTTCTTAGGTCGTAAATATTTTTCAAATCTATAATATTTTTTGAACCCGTGTACATACTTTTTTATACCCCGTGAACATTTTTTGGTAAATTATAAATATATTGCTTGATATGTATGCATATTCAAATGCATGAATATTTTTCAAAATACATGAACAACATTTTTAAAATTAATGAACTATTTTGAGCACGCGAACATTATTTTTTCAAAACATGAGCATCTTTGTAGTGATGAACAATCCTTTGTTACTGATGAGCATTTTTTAATGCATTTCAATTTCTTCTACTTAAATAGTAAAAGAGTTAAAATGATTAAATAATATTAAGTGCCTAGGTGGAGGGCACCTCCTAGAATTGGTGCGGGGACGACGCACACATGCCTATCTAAGGTGTCGTGTGGTGGCAAAAGACGGGCGCACGCAGGTGAATCACACGGCTGGGCTAGCAAGATTCATGCATGGTGCGAATTTTCTCTAACCTATTTTTGCTTTTCTCAAAGTTACCAACGCAATCGTCAAAATTGATCATGATTTAGATGACTAGTTCAAAAGATATTTTTTCAAATCTACAGAAAAGAAACCTCCTACCAAGGGATTTTTCCGTAGCGTGACAAGTGAGGCTCAACCACATCGCACCCCTTGTCGCGTAGGGACAAAAGCAAAAATCAAACTCTTAAGGAGGAAGCCTTTTCCTAACTTTTTTTTGAATAATAAAACCATACATGTTCGTAGGCCAATGAAAACAAGACCATTGCGGGTGACGCGGTGCTCCAACTCACTAGATGTGGTTCATGGGACATAGGAGGTCCTAGATATTCAGATTCAGGTTGTAAAAAAAAGTTCTCTCGTTGTCAGACTAAATGTTGTAGTTGACGGGCGCAGATGAGGTGCTCTAGGGCACCTAAGGGGCTTTGGAGTGAGGGTAAAATTAGTGCGGCCCCCGGTATTTGTGTCAAAAAAATTAGGTCAAACTTTTTTGAGCTAAATATACTAGTTTTTTTTAGGAAATTGAGCTAAATATGAACTTTTTTTTGGAGTAGTGAGTACACTAATTTACACCAATTTGAAACAAGGCCTAAAGAGTAGACCTCCATTCTCGAATGCCTAGCCAGCCAGGCCCATCCAGCCCAACGTAAGGGCCACGAAACGATCGTTTTCGTGGCAACTAAAGCAAAAGCATCCGCCGGCCCCTACGCGTAACCGCCACGTCTTCGCCTCTATACAAGTAGCGCGAGGTCCCTTGAGCCCACATCGTCTCTCGCTGCTGCTTCCACCAGGGTATTTGCCTCTGCCTCCTTCTCCAGCGCTGCTCCCGCGATCTCCTCGGGAGCTAATCGTACTGTTTGTGACAATTTCGTGTATCGATCTCACTATTGTTCCTTTTCCCTTGAATTGGTTTCGTGCAGATCTGCGATCGAGCGGAGCTAGCGGCGGGCCTTGTCAAGATGGCGCTGGTGAGTGTTTCCTTCATTTATCCCTGTTCGGTTTACTGTTTTTTAGTGTTTATAATTTAAATCAGTTGCACTGCTGACACATTTTCTGTTTCTGTTTGTTGATTCAGTAACCCTTGCATCATTACATGCAAACATGCTTCCCCTGTCACAATTTTCATATTTTTCATGCGTTGTCCCTTATCTTTATGATCAGCCATGTAACCTACCTCATGTATTTGCCTAGGTTCTGCATGCTGACAGTGGAAACAAGAACGCATTCAAGGCACTCATCGTGGCTGAATACAGTGGCGTCAATGTTGAATTCGTGAAAGACTTTCAGATGGGCGTCTCCAACAAGACTCCGCAGTTTCTCAAGGTGAATCCGATTGGGAAGGTATGCACAAAATCTTCTTCAGATGTGACTATCGATACAATAGCCCAAATCTAATTTGAGCATATTTTTTTGGCAGGTTCCTGTTCTTGAGACTCCTGAAGGTCCTGTTTTTGAGAGCAATGCCATTGCAAGATACAGTAAGTAAAATCAGCAACTAAGTAGTATATTTCTTTGTTTTTCTTGGACATTTTATTTGATTAAGTATCTAAATATCTGTAATCGTCCAAAAGTTGCTCGCATGAAAGCTGACAACCCGCTTTATGGATCTTCACTGATTGAATATGTGAGTGCTGTTTAATATTCATTCAAGACCATTCCATATAATGTGTACTTGTTCTTAGAATTTTTTGTTCTGTTCAGGCGCACATTGAGCAATGGATTGACTTTTCTGCCACGGAGGTTGATGCTAACATTGGAAAATGGCTGTACCCACGGCTAGGAATTTATCCATATGTTGCTGTGGTAGGTGTGGCAGTGTAGGAATTTGTATGTTTTTTACATTGAAAATTATTGTCTAATCTTAATTTTGGGCCAACAGACTGAGGAAGCATTTGTCTCCGCCTTGAAGAGAGCATTGGGTGCGCTCAACACCCACCTTGCATCAAACACATATCTTGTTGGGAATTCCGTGACGCTTGCCGACATTGTGATGTCATGCAACCTTTACCTTGGCTTTACTCAGATCATGACCAAGAGTTTTACATCTGAGTTTCCTCATGTGGAGAGGTACTTCTGGACAATGGTTAACCAGCCAAACATCAAGAAGGTCATGGGTGATGTGAAGCAGGCAGAGTCTGTCCAACCAATTCAGAAAAGGAATGCAGCACCAAAGGTTCAAAAGCAGAAGGAAGTCAAGAAGGAGGACCCAAAGCCCAAGCCAAAGCCAGTTGAGAAAGCAGAGGAGGAAGAGGAGGCACCGAAACCAAAGCCAAAGAACCCTCTTGATTTGCTTCCCCCAAGCAAGATGATCCTTGATGAATGGAAGAAGCTGTACTCTAACACCAAAACCAACTTCCGGGAGGTTGCTATTAAAGGTATGTTCCTTTCAAAAATCCAGTTAAAAGTCAAGCACATGAACTCAACAGAACTCATTGTCCATCTGTTCTCTGCAGGTTTCTGGGATATGTATGACCCGGAGGGCTACTCCCTATGGTTCTGTGACTTCAAGTACAATGAGGAGAACCTTGTGTCCTTTGTGACCTTGAACAAGGTGGGTGGATTCCTACAGCGAATGGACCTGTGCCGCAAATACGCCTTTGGGAAAATGCTTGTGATAGGTACGGAGCCATCTTTCAAAGTCAAGGGGCTTTGGCTCTTCCGTGGCCCTGAGATCCCCAAGTTTGTCCTGGAAGAGTGCTACGACATAGCCCTCTATGACTGGACGAAGGTTGATATCTCTGATGCGGCACAGAAGGAGCGTGTCAGCGCCATGATCGAGGACCTGGAGCCGTTTGAGGGCGAGGCGTTGCTGGATGCGAAATGCTTCAAGTGAGCAAATGAGCTGGTTTGGATTTGGTCATGCAGTTTAAATGGTTCAAGATTCGGAATTCTGCAGTATGTTAGTTGATACTACCTACCTGGTTATACTAGTTAAATCTATGCGCCATTATACGTGTTCTAGTCAAATTTTCTTTCGCAATTTTTTTTTACAAATTTTAATCTGGAGAGTTTGTGCAACACTAAGATCATTCCTGTATATATATATGATACATACTGTGCACAGTGAACGGGCCATCTTAAGGCTCATCAGCAATTTATCTGTTCTATTTCGAAAAGTTTTTTTTAAAACCATGCAAGGGCATTGTATGTATTAAATTGGAAGAGGGAAAGTCACTAACGGGACAAAAGTCTTACAGAAACGACCGATAAAGAAAAGAACTCCCACAAAGCTTACAACTCGACTACGCCCCTAGTTGTATAGGTTTTTCAGCTTCAGCGGCTGAATGTTAACTTTCTTATGCACTTGGCAACACAATGTGATAGTTTCATTCTTCAGTCCCCGCTGCATTTTCATCGTAAAAATGCAATCATAACAATTAATAAGACCATGATTAACGATCTATAGACGGTGGTCACGCGAGTGCTACTGTCGCTCAGATCGATCTACACATAACAGAACAATACCATCAACCTTACAGATAGAATTGCCTTAACCGTGCCCACATAAAGGCTAGAATCATGTACGTGAAGGACCTAACCAGGAAACGCAGAGGGGCGAGAGGAATTCTTTAGCTCTTTCGTTGCTCACACTGATTGAACACAAAATACAAACAAATGAAACTACATTAAAAATGTACAAGGATATAAAATCGTTAATGACAAAAAAATCTTAACAAATAATGTCATGGTATGGATGAAACAGTCACATGCAGTGAAGAAAGAGAATTTACATTTGCTTCCGAAGAAAGGAACCGAGAACTTTACATTTAGAATGAATCGAAACAATGATTTATACAAGCAAGCATATCACACTACCGGAAAAATTGAATTTGCCGTGAGGCAGAGTCTTTGCCGTGCGCCGCAGGTTTTCGGAACACGGCAAAGAAAACTTTGCCGTGCAGGACATAGGAAGATCACGGCAAAACAAGGATGCACGGCACAGAAAACACAGAGCACACGGCAAAGAACAAAGCACGGCAAAAGGGAAAAAAACACACGGCAAATCATCGGCGCACGGCAAAGATCTTTGCCGTGATCCTTTACGTCGTACCACGGCAAAATAGTTGACTAGGGTCCAAAAGTTTGCCGCCCTCCCCAATATTTTGCGGGAGAAATTTCCCGCGCTATAAATTAATTAGCGGGAAAAGATATGCCGTGTGTAGGGAAAAACCACACGGCATACAAACTCTTTGCCGTGCGGCTAGATGTACCACACACGGCAAATTAGGATATGCCGTGTGTCTTTTCAAAATCTGCACGGCATATTGCAATTTTCCCTTATTTGCTTTTTTTCCCCTTTTTTGGGTAAAATGGCTAATATTTTTACTTGATACAAATTTGGACATAAAAATTTGAGAGCTAATATTTTTGGACATAAAATGAGAGCTAATATTTTTTGGACATAAAATGAGAGCTAAAAATTTGAGATTCTTCACAAAAAAACATCATATTTTTGGACATAAAATGAGAGCTAATATTTTTAAATTTTTACTTGATACAAATTTTAAACAATTATTCACTACCGGAAAATCGATATTTGCTAGCCCTGAGACAATTTTTACTTGATACAAAGTAAACCTCCAGCTATCTAATGACAGTTTGCTAGCCCTGAAACACATGTTGAGCAAAGAATCAGCTAACCAGCTGGCCATGCTTCTGTCGCTTTCTCTTCCTGCCCCTGCTGTGGTGAAGTCAAAGCCATACTGGAGAATCTCACAGGTGTTGCAAAGTGTGTTCCCAGCAGAATTGACTTGTGAAGGGGACAGATTCGTAGTCAAGGACAGTACAGTCGTAAAACTTGATCTTGCCAAAGAATCCGTTCAGGCCTCATTCTCGGATCTAGTGTCTTTCGTTCTTGGTGTGAAGGGTCCTGGAGACGCGCTCCAATTCTTGAATGCACTGCAGCCCCTGTTGATGGAATTTTTGCTTCTGGATGGTCTTAGTGTAAGTTTGCAAGATTTTAGTGTGCCTAAGATTCTGTTGATCTCGGGACTCCGAGGTGTGACCGGCCTTTGGACTATTTTTCTACCCCCTTTGAACTACTTTTCGAATTGATATTAAACAAACCATGCAAATTACATTGACAACATAAATTACACAGAGAACAAAATATCGGTAGTAGCGACAACACAACATAAATTGAAGATACATGGTACACCCGCTGGAAAAAAGTCAAACCTATCGATCTACCCCTTTGACCGGCGCCGAGAGGGGGTAGACGCGTGAACTTTTTTGCGTGGTTGTGTTAGGTTGGTACATAGGACCATGTGTAACCAACATTTCATGTGGTCCGTCGCATGATTCCGTGCCCGGCACCCGACACGGGAGTTTTCACCTCTAAGTGCCGGAACTTACTACGGAGTAATAGGGGTCGGTGAAGCGGGTCGCACCTCGGAGCCGTATCTTGGTTCCCACAACCTACCAACACATTCTTATACATATGTTAGGGACCCATGCAAGTTTTGGTGGGATTCCGACGCTCCGGACCCCGCTACGGCGAAACCCTACACCCGCTGGAAAAAAGTCAAACCTGTCGATCTACCCCTTTGACCGGCGCCGAGAGGGGGTAGATGCGTGAACTTTTTTGCTTGGTTGTGTTAGGTTGGTACATAGGACCATGTGTAACCAACATTTCATGTGGTCCGTCGCATGATTCCGTGCCCGACACCCGACACGGGAGTTTTCACCTCTAAGTGCCGGAACTTACTACGGAGTAATAGGGGTCGGTGAAGCGGGTCGCACCTCGGAGCCGTATCTTGGTTCCCACAACCTACCAACACATTCTTATACATATGTTAGGGACCCATGCAAGTTTTGGTGGGATTCCGACGCTCCGGACCCCGCTACGGCGAAACCCTACACCCGCTGGAAAAAAGTCAAACCTGTCGACTACCCCTTTGACCGGCGCCGAGAGGGGGTAGACGCGTGAACTTTTTTGCTTGGTTGTGTTAGGTTGGTACATAGGACCATGTGTAACCAACATTTAATGTGGTCCGTCGCATGATTCCGTGCCCGGCACCCGACACGGGAGTTTTCACCTCTAAGTGCCGGAACTTACTACGGAGTAATAGGGGTCGGTGAAGCGGGTCGCACCTCGGAACCGTATCTTGGTTCCCACAACCTACCAACACATTATTATACATATGTTAGGGACCCATGCAAGTTTTGGTGGGATTCCGACGCTCCGGACCCCGCTACGGCGAAACCCTACCCGCTGGAAAAAAGTCAAACCTGTCGATCTACCCCTTTGACCGGCGCCGAGAGGGGGTAGACGCGTGAAATTTTTTGCTTGTTGTGTTAGGTTGGTACATAGGACCATGTGTAACCAACATTTCATGTGGTCCGTCGCATGATTCCGTGCCCGGCACCCGACACGGGAATTTTCACCTCTAAGTGCCGGAACTTACTACGGAGTAATAGGGGTCGGTGAAGCGGGTCGCACCTCGGAGCCGTATCTTGGTTCCCACAACCTACCAACACATTCTTATACATATGTTAGGGACCCATGCAAGTTTTGGTGGGATTCCGACGCTCCGGACCCCGCTACGGCGAAACCCTACACCCGCTGGAAAAAAGTCAAACCTGTCGATCTACCCCTTTGACCGGCGCCGAGAGGGGGTAGACACGTGAAATTTTTTGCTTGGTTGTGTTAGGTTGGTACATAGGACCATGTGTAACCAACATTTCATGTGGTCCGTCGCATGATTCCGTGCCCGGCACCCGACACGGGGTTTTCACCTCTAAGTGCCGGAACTTACTACGGAGTAATAGGGGTCGGTGAAGCGGGTCGCACCTCGGAGCCGTATCTTGGTTCCCACAACCTACCAACACATTCTTATACATATGTTAGGGACCCATGCAAGTTTTAGTGGGATTCCGACGCTCCGGACCCCGCTACGGCGAAACCCTACACTCGCTGGAAAAAAGTCAAACCTGTCGATCTACCCCTTTGACCGGCGCCGAGAGGGGGTAGACGCGTGAACTTTTTTGCTTGGTTGTGTTAGGTTGGTACATAGGACCATGTGTAACCAACATTTCATGTGGTCCGTCGCATGATTCCGTGCCCGGCACCCGACACGGGAGTTTTCACCTCTAAGTGCCGGAACTTACTACGGAGTAATAGGGGTCGGTGAAGCGGGTCGCACCTCGGAGCCGTATCTTGGTTCCCACAACCTACCAACACATTCTTATACATATGTTAGGGACCCATGCAAGTTTTGGTGGGATTCCGACGCTCCGGACCCCGCTACGGCGAAACCCTACACCCGCTGGAAAAAAGTCAAACCTGTTGATCTACCCCTTTGACCGGCGCCGAGAGGGGGTAGACGCGTGAACTTTTTTGCTTGGTTGTGTTAGGTTGGTACATAGGACCATGTGTAACCAACATTTCATGTGGTCCGTCGCATGATTCCGTGCCCGGCACCCGACACGGGAGTTTTCACCTCTAAGTGCCGGAACTTACTACGGAGTAATAGGGGTCGGTGAAGCGGGTCGCACCTCGGAGCCGTATCTTATTCCCACAACCTACCAACACATTATTATACATATGTTAGGGACCCATGCAAGTTTTGGTGGGATTCCGACGCTCCGGACCCCGCTACGGCGAAACCCTACACCCGCTGGAAAAAAGTCAAACCTGTCGATCTACCCCTTTGACCGGCGCCGAGAGGGGGTAGACGCGTGAACTTTTTTGCTTGGTTGTGTTACGTTGGTACATAGGACCATGTGTAACCAACATTTCATGTGGTCCGTCGCATGATTCCGTGCCCGGCACCCGACACGGGAGTTTTCACCTCTAAGTGCCGGAACTTACTACGGAGTAATAGGGGTCGGTGAAGCGGGTCGCACCTCGGAGCCGTATCTTGGTTCCCACAACCTACCAACACATTCTTATACATATGTTAGGGACCCATGCAAGTTTTGGTGGGATTCCGACGCTCCCGACCCCGCTACGGCGAAACCCTACACCCGCTGGAAAAAAGTCAAACCTGTCGATCTACCCCTTTGACCGGCGCCGAGAGGGGTAGACGCGTGAAATTTTTTGCTTGGTTGTGTTAGGTTGGTACATAGGACCATGTGTAACCAACATTTCATGTGGTCCGTCGCATGATTCCGTGCCCGGCACCCGACACGGGAGTTTTCACCTCTAAGTGCCGGAACTTACTACGGAGTAATAGGGGTCGGTGAAGCGGGTCGCACCTCGGAGCCGTATCTTGGTTCCCACAACCTACCAACACATTCTTATACATATGTTAGGGACCCATGCAAGTTTTGGTGGGATTCCGACGCTCCGGACCCCGCTACGGCGAAATCCTACACCCGCTGGAAAAAAGTCAAACTGTCGATCTACCCCTTTGACCGGCGCCGAGGGGGTAGACGCGTGAACTTTTTTGCTTGGTTGTGTTAGGTTGGTACATAGGACCATGTGTAACCAACATTTCATGTGGTCCGTCGCATGATTCCGTGCCCGGCACCCGACACGGGGGTTTTCACCTCTAAGTGCAGGAACTTACTACGGAGTAATAGGGGTCGGTGAAGCGGGTCGCACCTCGGAGCCGTATCTTGGTTCCCACAACCTACCAACACATTCTTATACATATGTTAGGGACCCATGCAAGTTTTGGTGGGATTCCGACGCTCCGGACCCCGCTACGGCGAAACCCTACACCCGCTGGAAAAAAGTCAAACCTGTCGATCTACCCCTTTGACCGGCGCCGAGGGGGGTAGACGCGTGAACTTTTTTGCTTGGTTGTGTTAGGTTGGTACATAGGACCATGTGTAACCAACATTTCATGTGGTCCGTCGCATGATTCCGTGCCCGGCACCCGACACGGGAGTTTTCACCTCTAAGTGCCGGAACTTACTACGGAGTAATAGGGGTCGGTGAAGCGGGTCGCACCTCGGAGCCGTATCTTGGTTCCCACAACCTACCAACACATTCTTATACATATGTTAGGGACCCATGCAAGTTTTGGTGGGATTCCGACGCTCCGGACCCCGCTACGGCGAAACCCTACACCCGCTGGAAAAAAGTCAAACTTGTCGATCTACCCCTTTGACCGGCGCCGAGAGGGGGTAGACGCGTGAACTTTTTTGCTTGGTTGTGTTAGGTTGGTACATAGGACCATGTGTAACCAACATTTCATGTGGTCCATCGCATGATTCCGTGCCCGGCACCCGACACGGGGTTTTCACCTCTAAGTGCAGGAACTTACTACGGAGTAATAGGGGTCGGTGAAGCGGGTCGCACCTCGGAGCCGTATCTTGGTTCCCACAACCTACCAACACATTCTTATACATATGTTAGGGACCCATGCAAGTTTTGGTGGGATTCCGACGCTCCGGACCCCGCTACGGCGAAACCCTACACCCGCTGGAAAAAAGTCAAACCTGTCGATCTACCCCTTTGACCGGCGCCGAGAGGGGGTAGACGCGAGAACTTTTTTGCTTGGTTGTGTTAGGTTGGTACATAGGACCATGTGTAACCAACATTTCATGTGGTCCGTCACATGATTCCGTGCCCGGCACCCGACACGGGGGTTTCACCTCTAAGTGCAGGAACTTACTACGGAGTAATAGGGGTCGGTGAAGCGGGTCGCACCTCGGAGCCGTATCTTGGTTCCCACAACCTACCAACACATTCTTATACATATGTTAGGGACCCATGCAAGTTTTGGTGGGATTCCGACGCTCCGGACCCCGCTACAGCGAAACCTACACCCGCTGGAAAAAAGTCAAACCAGTCGATCTACCCCTTTGACCGCGCCGAGAGGGGGTAGACGCATGAACTTTTTTGCTTGGTTGTGTTAGGTTGGTACATAGGACCATGTGTAACCAACATTTCATGTGGTCCGTCGCATGATTCCGTGCCCGGCACCCGACACGGGGTTTTCACCTCTAAGTGCAGGAACTTACTACGGAGTAATAGGGGTCGGTGATGCGGGTCGCACCTCGGCCGTATCTTGGTTCCCAGAACCTACCAACACATTCTTATACATATGTTAGGGACCCATGCAAGTTTTGGTGGGATTCCGACGCTCCGGTCCCCGCTACGGCGAAACCCTACACCCGCTGGAAAAAAGTCAAACCTGTCGATCTACCCCTTTGACCGGCGCCGAGAGGGGGTAGACGCGTGAACTTTTTTGCTTGGTTGTGTTAGGTTGGTACATAGGACCATGTGTAACCAACATTTCATGTGGTCCATCGCATGATTCCGTGCCCGGCACCCGACACGGGAGTTTTCACCTCTAAGTGCCGGAACTTACTACGGAGTAATAGGGGTCGGTGAAGCGGGTCGCACCTCGGAGCCGTATCTTGGTTCCCACAACCTACCAACACATTCTTATACATATGTTAGGGACCCATGCAAGTTTTGGTGGGATTCCGACGCTCCGGACCCCGCTTCGGCGAAACCCTACACCCGCTGGAAAAAAGTAAAACCTGTCGATCTACCCCTTTGACCGGCGCCGAGAGGGGGTAGACGCGTGAAATTTTTTGCTTGGTTGTTTAGGTTGGTACATAGGACCATGTGTAACCAACATTTCATGTGGTCCGTCACATGATTCCGTGCCCGGCACCCGACACGGGGTTTCACCTCTAAGTGCAGGAACTTACTACGGAGTAATAGGGGTCGGTGAAGCGGGTCGCACCTCGGAGCCGTATCTTGGTTCCCACAACCTACCAACACATTCTTATACATATGTTAGGGACCCATGCAAGTTTTGGTGGGATTCAGACGCTCCGGACCCCGCTACGGCGAAACCCTACACCCGCAGGAAAAAAGTCAAACTTGTCGATCTACCCCTTTGACCGGCGCCGAGAGGGGGTAGACGCGTGAACTTTTTTGCTTGGTTGTGTTAGGTTCGTACATAGGACCATGTGTAACCAACATTTCATGTGGTCCGTCGCATGATTCCGTGCCCGGCACCCGACACGGGGTTTTCACCTCTAAGTGCAGGAACTTACTACGGAGTAATAGGGGTCGGTGAAGCGGGTCGCACCTCGGAGCCGTATCTTGGTTCCCACAACCTACCAACACATTCTTATACATATGTTAGGGACCCATGCAAGTTTTGGTGGGATTCCGACACTCCGGACCCCGCTACGGCGAAACCCTACACCCGCTGGAAAAAAGTCAAACCTGTCGATCTACCCCTTTGACCGGCGCCGAGAGGGGGTAGACGCGTGAACTTTTTTGCTTGGTTGTGTTAGGTTGGTACATAGGACCATGTGTAACCAACATTTCATGTGGTCCGTCGCATGATTCCGTGCCCGGCACCTGACACGGGGGTTTTCACCTCTAAGTGCAGGAACTTACTACGGAGTAATAGGGGTCGGTGAAGCGGGTCGCACCTCGGAGCCGTATCTTGGTTCCCACAACCTACCAACACATTCTTATACATATGTTAGGGACCCATGCAAGTTTTGGTGGGATTCCGACGCTCCGGACCCCGCTACGGCGAAACCCTACACCCGCTGAAAAAAGTCAAACCTGTCGATCTACCCCTTTGACCGGCGCCGAGAGGGGGTAGACGGTGAACTTTTTTGCTTGGTTGTGTTAGGTTGGTACATAGGACCATGCGTAACCAACATTTCATGTGGTCCGTCGCATGATTCCGTGCCCGGCACCCGACACGGGGGTTTTCACCTCTAAGTGCAGGAACTTACTACGGAGTAATAGGGGTCGGTGAAGCGGGTCGCACCTCGGAGCCGTATCTTGGTTCCCACAACCTACCAACACATTCTTATACATATGTTAGGGACCCATGCAAGTTTTGGTGGGATTCCGACGCTCCGGACCCCGCTACGGCGAAACCCTACACCCGCTGGAAAAAAGTCAAACCTGTCGATCTACCCCTTTGACCGGCGCCGAGAGGGGGTAGACGCGTGAACTTTTTTGCTTGGTTGTGTTAGGTTGGTACATAGGACCATGTGTAACCAACATTTCATGTGGTCCGTCGCATGATTCTGTGCCCGGCACCCGACACGGGAGTTTTTCACCTCTAAGTGCCGGAACTTACTACGGAGTAATAGGGGTCGGTGAAGCGGGTCGCACCTCGGAGCCGTATCTTGGTTCCCACAACCTACCAACACATTCTTATACATATGTTAGGGACCCATGCAAGTTTTGGTGGGATTCCGACGCTCCAGACCCCGCTACGGCGAAACCCTACACCCGCTGGAAAAAAGTCAAACCTGTCGATCTACCCCTTTGACCGGCGCCGAGAGGGGGTAGACGCGTGAACTTTTTTGCTTGGTTGTGTTAGGTTGGTACATAGGACCATGTGTAACCAACATTTCATGTGGTCCGTCGCATGATTCCGTGCCCGGCACCCGACACGGGAGTTTTCACCCTCTAAGTGCCGGAACTTACTACGGAGTAATTGGGGTCGGTGAAGCGGGTCGCACCTCGGAGCCGTATCTTGGTTCCCACAACCTACCAACACATTATTATACATATGTTAGGGACCCATGCAAGTTTTGGTGGGATTCCGACGCTCCGGACCCCGCTACGGCGAAACCCTACACCCGCTGGAAAAAAGTCAAACCTGTCGATCTACCCCTTTGACCGGCGCCGAGAGGGGGTAGACGCGTGAACTTTTTTGCTTGGTTGTGTTAGGTTGGTACATAGGACCATGTGTAACCAACATTTCATGTGGTCCGTCGCATGATTCCGTGCCCGGCACCCGACACGGGAGTTTTCACCTCTAAGTGCCGGAACTTACTACGGAGTACTAGGGGTCGGTGAAGCGGGTCGCACCTCGGAGCCGTATCTTGGTTCCCACAACCTACCAACACATTCTTATACATATGTTAGGGACCCATGCAAGTTTTGGTGGGATTCTGACGCTCCGGACCCCGCTACGGCGAAACCCTACACCCGCTGGAAAAAAGTCAAACCTGTCGATCTACCCCTTTGACCGGCGCCGAGAGGGGGTAGACGCGTGAACTTTTTTGCTTGGTTGTGTTAGGTTGGTACATAGGACCATGTGTAACCAACATTTCATGTGGTCCGTCGCATGATTCCGTGCCCGGCACCCGACACGGGAGTTTTCACCTCTAAGTGCCGGAACTTACTACGGAGTAATAGGGGTCGGTGAAGCGGGTCGCACCTCGGAGCCGTATCTTGGTTCCCACAACCTACCAACACATTCTTATACATATGTTAGGGACCCATGCAAGTTTTGGTGGGATTCCGACGCTCCGGACCCCGCTACGGCGAAACCCTACACCCGCTGGAAAAAAGTCAAACCTGTCGATCTACCCCTTTGACCGGCGCCGAGAGGGGGTAGACGCGTGAACTTTTTTGCTTGGTTGTGTTAGGTTGCTACATAGGACCATGTGTAACCAACATTTCATGTGGTCCGTCGCATGATTCCGTGCCCGGCACCCGAACGGGGTTTTCACCTCTAAGTGCAGGAACTTACTACGGAGTAATAGGGGTCGGTGAAGCGGGTCGCACCTCGGAGCCGTATCTTGGTTCCCACAACCTACCAACACATTCTTATACATATGTTAGGTATCCATGCAAGTTTTGGTGGGATTCCGACGCTCCGGACCCCGCTACGGCGAAACCCTACACCCGCTGGAAAAAAGTCAAACCTGTCGATCTACCCCTTTGACCGGCGCCGAGAGGGGGTAGACGCGTGAACTTTTTTGCTTGGTTGTGTTAGGTTGGTACATAGGACCATGTGTAACCAACATTTCATGTGGTCCGTCGCATGATTCCGTGCCCGGCACCCGACACGGGGTTTTCACCTCTAAGTGCAGGAACTTACTACGGAGTAATAGGGGTCGGTGAAGCGGGTCGCACCTCGGAGCCGTATCTTGGTTCCCACAACCTACCAACACATTCTTATACATATGTTAGGGACCCATGCAAGTTTTGGTGGGATTCCGACGCTCCGGACCCCGCTACAGCGAAAACCACACCCGCTGGAAAAAAGTCAAACCTGTCGATCTACCCCTTTGACCGCGCCGAGAGGGGGTAGACGCGTGAACTTTTTTGCTTGCTTGTGTTAGGTTGGTACATAGGACCATGTGTAACCAACATTTCATTTGGTCCGTCGCATGATTCCGTGCCCGGCACCCGACAGGGGGTTTTCACCTCTAAGTGCAGGAACTTACTACGGAGTAATAGGGGTCGGTGAAGCGGTCGCACCTCGGACCGTATCTTGATTCCCAGAACCTACCAACACATTCTTATACATATGTTAGGGACCCATGCAAGTTTTGGTGGGATTCCGACGCTCCGGAGCCCGCTACGGCGAAACCCTACACCCGCTGGAAAAAAGTCAAACCTGTCGATCTACCCCTTTGACCGGCGCCGAGAGGGGGTAGACGCGTGAACTTTTTTGCTTGGTTGTGTTAGGTTGGTACATAGGACCATGTGTAACCAACATTTCATGTGGTCCTCGCATGATTCCGTGCCCGGCACCCGACACGGGAGTTTTCACCTCTAAGTGCCGGAACTTACTACGGAGTAATAGGGGTCGGTGAAGCGGGTCGCACCTCGGAGCCGTATCTTGGTTCCCACTGTCAGCCCAGTAGAACCAGGGTGTACTGGGCCAGGCCTCTATAACCCTCAACACTCGGCGAGTGAATCTCGCTAAGGACCAGGTCTGCAAGCCTGGGCCCGCGGGGCAGAATCGCCTCGCGGAGGCCTGAGGAGGCAGCTAGGGCCTGTGGAGCCTCTACTCCGCTGCCCCTCTCCAAGGAAGCTTTCCCTGAAGGGAAGTCAACGCAGAATCCTCCACAGGGCGTTCCCGCCCACGCGAGGGTTCCTTCACTGTAAAGCAAGCTCTGCGGAGCGCACATGGCTTCCGCAGCGGCCGCAGAGTGACCGCGCCTCTGCGCAGGGTGACGACGGAGCTACAGTCCCACTTTGGTGATAAAGGAGTCAACAAAGCAGGGGCAACGGCGCAGACCACCAAGCTTTCCTCTTTGGTGATAAGGGAGCAGGCCGGCGCTACGCGCCAAACGCGACGTCACCGTGGGGACTTCCCCCGCTCCTCTGCGGCAGCAGCTGGCCGTCCTGGATGGACGGCGGCCTCTCTGCTGCGGCCTCAGCTTTTGTGCCCATGGACCGCGCTCATGGACGCCCAAGCAGCGGTGCACCGTGCTCCCGACCGTTGTCGCCATGTGGTAGCCCCTCCGCTGCACAAGGACAGGGAGGAGGCCCGGGGCGCCTATAAAAGGAGCTGGTGCACCACCCTAAGAGGGATCGAACACATTTTACTCCTAGTCTAGCTACTTGCGCGCAAGGGAGAAGAAGACAGTAGTTTCCCTCCCCTTGTACGCGCCATTGCCACAACTGTGCCCTCGGCAAGCACGCTGTACTGTAACCTCTACAAGCAGCAATACAGACAGGCAGGACGTAGCGGTTTTACCTCCACAAGAGGGCCGTGAACCTGGGTACGCGCCGTGTCTCTCTCTGCCGTGATGTCCCTCCTCAGGCACGACGAGCAGCGTCGCCGCGCCGGATGAGGGTTGATTGACGTCGTGTTCAGCCCCTTACACGAACTCTCTTCGCGAGTGTGACTGCCCCTGTTTCGTGGGAGTCATTCTCCGACAATTGGCGCGCCAGGTAGGGGGCTGAGGCGCGCATTCAACCTCCATCGACCTCGCCATGGCGGACACTCGCGCTGCTCGCGCCAACCGGCGCGCGTCAGGCGAGCTGAGACCGAGCCCGTCGTCCACACCACCAGGCCACGCGGCCGTCCGCGCACCAACCGCGCTTCGGGGCGCACTACTGCGGAGCCACGCGTGGAGCACCCCGAGGATGAGGACGACCGCTACGACGAAGACGTCGACCACGAGCACAGCGAGGACGCTGAGTCCTCGCATCCATCTCGGCGCCAAAGCGCGTCCACGCTTGGACGCCCGGCGCCCAGCCCAAACACTGCGCTGCTCATGGCAGCAGAGCTCTTCCGCTACCGCCCCACCGCCGAGGCGCACGACAACTGGCTTGGCCGTCTCCAGCACCTCGTCGACATCGCGGCTGCGCCGCGCGCGGTTCCAGCACCTTCGCGCTCCCTGGTGCACCACAACTCCGGGCGCGCAGGCACCGCCGCGCATGGAGCGCCTCCGCCTCCGCCTCCGCCAGGACCACCTCCGGCTGCGGCAAACAAAGCCGCCTCTCACGCGTCCTCGCCGCATGATTGTCAAATCGTGCAGCGGACGCCGCCGGACGCGCGGGTGGAGATGGAGCGCCAGCGGGACCTCCAGAAGCGCATCGTCGAGGAAATTGGCCAGGCCGGGCGCCAAAACCGCAGAGCTCTCCAGGGCGGTGTGGCCACGTACGCCACAGGCTGCACGGCCTTCACCCGCAACCTGCGCCGCGTCGTCTGGCCGCAGAAGTTCAGGCCAGACCTCCCCAAGGGCTACGATGGCACGAACAACCCCATCGAGTTCCTGCAGCTCTACACCACCTCCATCCAAGCTGCGGGAGGAGACGACAAGGTCATGGCGAACTGGTTCTCGCACGCCCTCAGGGACTCTGCCCTGTCGTGGCTCCTGAACCTCCCTGAGGACTCCATCGACTCCTGGGAGGACCTCTGCAAGCAGTTCGTTGCGAACTTCAAGGGCACGTACGAGCGCGCCCTCACCTACAACGACCTGCGCGCCGTACGCCAGAAGTCTGGCGAGACTCTCCGCAAGTACATCCAGCGCTTCAGCCAAGTCCGCAACAAAATCCCCAACATCCCTGACTCGCACGTCATTGCTGCCTTCAGAGAGGGCGTCACCAACCGCAGGATGCTTGAGAAGCTCGGCATTCACGATACCCTCTCCTCTGTCGTGAAGCTCTTCGACATCGCAGACAAGTGTGCCAAGGCTGAAGAGGGTCTCCTCTTCACCAAGGTGGCCTCTGCAGACGACCCCCAGAGGGATCCAAGGCCCACAAGAAGCGTGACGAGACCAAGCGCAAGCCTACTGCTGTGCTGGCTGCTGAGCCCGGCGCTAAGCACGCTCGAGAGGACTCTGCAGAGGATGGCGAGAAGAAGATCGACAACCGTCCCTTCTGCATCTACCACAACAGGCGCGGCCACGCGACAGAGAACTGTACGACCTCAAGCAGCTGAGCAAGAAGCGCGAGCAGGAAGAAGGCAGCGGTGGTCGCGGCAGAGGCCGTAACTACCGCAAGGGCGGACGCAAAGGTGGCTACCAGAAGCCTCAAGGGACTCAGGCCAACGCCGCTGAGAAGAACAACAACCTCCCTGACGAGGAGCCTGGGGGCTACCAGGCCCCTAGAGGCGCCATGGCGTGCATCCTCGGCGGGGCTCAGGCGCCCAAGTCCAACAATCAGTTCAAGCAGTTCGCCCGTGAGCTCAACGCAGCGCTGCCTGGGGTGGAGACATCGCGTCCCCTCAAGTGGTCTCAGTACACCATCGCCTTCGACGCCAAGGACCACCCCAAGTCGACCAAGACTGTAGGCACCCTCCCGCTGGTGTGCACCCCCACCATCAACAATATCGCCGTCGGCAAAACGCTCATTGATGGGGGTGCAGGCCTGAACGTCATCTCTGTCGAGACCTTTGAGACGCTTCAAGTGCCCTACGAGTGGCTTATGCCCTCCAGGCCCTTCACAGGGGTCACCAGCGGCTCAATCTCGCCTCTGGGGCAAGTGAGGCTTGCAGTCACCTTTGGCACGCAGCAAAACTATCGCACCGAGCTCATCGACTTCGACGTCGCGCACATTGGCCTGCCCTACAACGCCATCCTCGGCTACCCCGCCCTCGCGAAGTTCATGGCCGTCACGCATCACGCCTACAACATGGTCAAGATCCCTGGCAGCGGCGGCACCATCACCATCCATGGTCACGTACAGGACGCTACACGCGCTGTCGAGCTCGCCTACAAAGCTGCTGCCATGGCGTTCCCTGCTGACGAAGACCTGGAGCCCCTCGCGAGGCCCAAGAAGAAGAAGCAGCTGTTCTCTCAGGAGCAGGCCGCTACAAAGAAGGTGTCGCTGAGCACCAGCGATTCGGGGGCTGAGGGCTCGGGGGCTAGCGTCACCATAGGCGCTGGCTTACCTCCCAAATAGGAAAGCGCGCTCGTCGCCTTCCTTCGGGCAAATTCTGACATGTTCGCATGGACTCCGTCAGAAATGTCCGGCGTACCAAGGGAGGTGATCGAGCACCACTTAGCTGTGTGTCCAAACGCACGCCCCGTCAAGCAGAAGGCACGGAAACAAGCCCCTGAGAAGCAAGCCTTCATCATCAAAGAAGTAGAAAAGCTAAAAGCAGCAGACATTATTCGAGAAGTTGCCCACCCCACCTGGGTCTCTAATGGCGTGGTTGTCCCAAAACCCAATGGGGGAGGCCGGCTCTGCATCGATTACACTGATGTAAATAAAGCCTGCCCCAAGGACCCATACCCCATGCCAAGGATTGATCAGATCGTGGACTCCACAGCCGGCTGTGATCTCCTCTGTTTTCTGGACGCCTTCTCAGGCTACCACCAGATCAAAATGGCTAAAGAGGACGAGGAGAAAACAGCGTTCCTCACCCCCTGTGGCGTGTATTGCTACACTTGCATGCCCTTCGGGTTGAAGAACGCCGGCGCCACCTTCCAGAGGCTCATGAGGATCGCCCTGGGGGCTCAGATGGGAAGAAATGCAGAGGCATATGTTGACGACATCGTAGTCAAGTCTCGCGAGGGAGACACTCTCTTGAAGGACCTCGAGGAGACCTTCGCCAGCCTGCGCAAGGTGAACATCAAGCTAAACCCCGCCAAGTGCGTCTTCGGGGTACCTTCAGGCAAACTCCTCGGGTTCCTCGTGTCCCATCGCGGCATAGAAGCAAACCCTGACAAGATCAAGGCCATAGAAGAAATGCAGCCACCTCGCCGCCTCAAGGACATGCAGCGCCTAGCTGGGTGCATGGCCAGCTTGGGCCGCTTCATCTCCAAGTTTGGCGAGAGGGCCCTGCCATTTTTCAAGATCATGAAGAAGTCCGGCACCTTCAAGTGGACTCCAGAGGCAGACAAGGCATTTGAGGACTTGAAGAAGTACTTGGCTAGCGCACCAGTTATGGTAGCCCCCAGGACGGGCGAGCATCTAAAGCTGTACCTTGCAGCCACTCCACAAACCGCAAGCGCCGTCCTGGTGGTCGAAAGAGAAGAGCCAGTCCTCCCCAAGAAAAGTGCTGCCACTCCAAGTCCAGAGCCTCCCGACAAGGAAAAAGTCCCTCCAGGCCCAGAGCCAGACCCACAGCCAGCTGTCGAGCCTACTTCAGGCACCCCTGCTGAGACTCCTCCACAAGGAAACCTCGCCAAAGGGCCTGAGGAGTCCCTCGAGGGAGCCAACGCGCGTCACCCTCCACAACCCTTGTCGAGCATCCAGTCTACTATGTCAGTACTGTGCTAAGAGATGCTCGCGAGCGGTACCCTACGCAGCAGAAGCTCCTTCTCGCCCTGCTCATCGCCTCCAGAAAGCTGCGCCACTACTTCCAGGGCCACCCTGTCACGGTGGTCACATCATTCCCTCTGGAGCAAATCCTGCGCAACCCCAACGCCACTGATCGCGTAGCAGGGTGGAACATCGAGCTGCAGCCTTTCAACTTGCGTTTTGACACCACAAGGGTCATCAAAGGAAGAGCACTGGCAGATTTTGTCGCCGAATGGACAGACCCAACTCCTGAAGAGCCTCCTGAAGCAGAAACTATACCGCCTGGAGATACAACGCCAAGCCACTGGACCATGCACTTCGATGGAGCTTTCTCCTGCCGCAACGGAGGCGCTGGCGTTGTCCTGACCTCACCTAAAGGCGACAAGCTCCACTATGCCGTCCAGTTGTGTTTCACGATGGACAAGATCTCCAACAACATCGCTGAATATGAAGGCCTCCTCGCCGGGCTCAGAGCTGCCATTGCCCTCGGTGTCAAGCACCTACTCATCAAAGGCGACTCCCAGCTCCTGGTCAACTTCTCCAACAAGAGCTACACCCCTAAAGACAGCCATATGGCTGCCTACCTTGAAGAGGTCCGCAAGCTCGAGAAGCACTTCAGGGGCATGGAGCTCATGCACATCCCGCGCAAGGAGAACCAGGAAGCAGATGACATCGCCAAGCGCGCATCGCGAAGGGAGGCCCAGCCCGCAGGTGTCTTTGAAGAGAGGCTCTCCAAGGCGTCCATAAAGCAGCCGCTGCAAGCACCAGCTACAAGCACAGACGAAGTACTCCCACCACCTCCCACAGGTGGCGCACCCAACTGTGGCCCATCCTCAGGGGAGCGTCTGATGCTAACCATGGTGCACCAAGAAACAGGCTGGGTTGACGAGCTCAAGGACTACTTGCTAAAAGGAGTCCTTCCCGAGGAAGACGCAGAGGCAGAACGAGTCGCTCGACAAGCGAAATCCTATTACATCCTGAGGGAGACCTATACCGCAAGCGCCCAAATGGCATTGCCCTCAAGTGTGTGCCTCCTGAGGAAGGACGCATGCTCCTCAGGGACATACACAGTGGAGAGTGCGGCCACCATTCCTGCGCGCGCACCCTCGCGGCAAGGTCTTCAGGAGCGGTTTCTACTGGCCTCAAGTGCTTCAAGATGCCGTCACCATCGTTCAGTCTTGCGATGCATGCCAGTTCCACGCCAAGCAAGTCCATCAGCCTGCACTGGGACTCCAGACCATCCCGCTCTCCTGGCCGTTCGCGGTCTGGGGGCTGGACATCTTGGGACCCTTCCCGAGATCGCAAGGGGGCTACCGCTTCCTCTTCGTGGCTGTTGACAAGTTCACCAAATGGGCAGAGGTTGAAGCGGTGCGCACCATCCCAGCCAGGGCAGCCGTGAAGTTCATCAGAGGCCTGGTCTGCCGCTTTGGTGTGCCAAACCGCATCATCACCGACAATGGCTCACAGTTCACCAGCGGCATCTTCAGGGCTTACTGCGAGAGCCTCGGCACCAAGCTCTGTTTCGCCTCGGTAGCTCACCCACAGAGCAATGGTCAAGCCGAGCGAGCAAATGCTGAGGTCCTCAAGGGCCTCAAGACGAGAAGTTTCAACCGCCTCAAGGGCTATGGCAAGGGCTGGATCGATGAGCTCCCCTCCGTGCTCTGGTCCATCCGCACGAACCCTACAAAGCCCACTGGTGAGACGCCATTCGCCCTGGTGTATGGAGCCGAAGCAGTCCTCCCCACAGAGATCAAGCACGGGTCCGCAAGGGTCCTTGCCTTCAATGAGGACAATCAAGAAGACCTCCACAACGACGACCTGCTGTTCCTCGACGGGTTGCGCCGCCGAGCCGCCCTCAGAGCGGCAAAGTACCAGCAAGACCTGCGACGCTACCACAGCCGCCACATACGTCCGCGCACTCTCGAGACAGGCGACCTTGTCCTCAGGAGGATCCTCTCCAGGGAAGGTCTCCACAAGCTCTCGCCCATGTGGGAAGGCCCCTACAGGGTCGCGCATGTCGCCAGACCTGGTGCGGTGCGCCTCGAGACGGAGGACGGCATCCCGGTCAAGAACCCTTGGAACATCGCGCATCTACGCAAGTTCTACCCGTGATCTCTATCACACCAGGCATTTTTTGTCTCTAGAGGAAAGCGCACAGCTTCACCTCCAAGCTTCACAAAAGCTTCTCTCTCTGAGGGCCAGTCCCTCTGAGCTCTTCCTGTAACGTGCCGCCGCAGGCCGTGAAGAGTCTCAGCCACTGAATGTGGTCCCCATGCCTCGACATGGAAACTTTATCTTGGCAAGCCCAAGTGTAACGAACCAATTCGTTTCCTAGTGAAACATTGCGCTGCGGCGCCGCTATGTAATATTTTGGGGGTGAGTTTTAGTTCTCATTACTCTGTGTTTTCATTCGCGCTCATATCTTTCCCCTTGCGCACCTCGCGAGCGGGGGCTGAGTACGGTGACTGTGCCTCGGGAGCATCCCAGCAGCACCGCAAAATCCAAAAGGATCCGAGCTCTAACACGTGAGCACGCTCTCACGCCTGTTACCTCACCAAAGAGCTCTGGCCCAGGGGCTTGCTCCCAAACCTGCCACCTCACCTAAGGACCTTTGGTACTTACTCTCCTCGCGAGGCACCCATGAGGAAACCTATAAGCGCGCATGAGTTTCTCTACCATGTTTTGCTTTGGTTCCGCCTCTAACCTACACAGGGAACAAGAGTCCCCCCAAGGCTCGTGGAGTCACGCTCCAGACCCAAAGAGGGAAGCACACCTTCAGGGAAATCAACGCCCTCCACGAGGCCAGAACCTCGCTAAGCTAAGTCCTGCGCTTACACCTCAGGCGTTGTGTTTTTCCTCTCACGAGCAACTTCCGTCCCTCGGGCGGGTATTTTCTCCTTCGCATTTCATGGACTGCTTGAGCGTCAAAGGGGAGCCCTCGAGCATCGCGACTCGAGAGCTCTTACCTCTCTAAGCCTTAAACACCCCCCGGCCTTGCTGAGTCATTGCTCTGGCATACCGTAGTGGCGGAGTCATAGCGCTAAGAGACGGGTCCTGACGACGTAAAGCGAAAAAGGCATGGAATAGGGATAAAATGCCCGTCGAGGGGCACACACATTGCAGCACAATAAAGTGTTTTACAGACCATCACAAATGAAACAAAGTCTTTAAACAAAGATAACTTGCGCCTCAGGCGCGACTTGTGGCAGGAGCAGCTTAAGCAGAAGTCTTGGCGGCCTCATCCTCCTCAGCGTCATCTTCCTCCGCGCCTTCCTCCTCGACGTCTTCCTCCTCGCCAGAGGCCGGCTCTTCAGCGACCCTCTTGAAGCGGTTGACATAGTCGTTGATCTCCTCCCGCAGCGAGTTGAAGAGGCGCGTCTCGTCTGAGCATCCCCATGGGCTCGGTCACGGACTCGAAGTCGAAGCATGGATATAGGCGCTTGAGGTTGACGAAGACGCGCTCGACCGCCACCAGCAGGAGCTTGCGGCACTCCTCGTCGACAACATCGTCGAGTTCCGCCACAGGGCCCTCAAGGACGGAGAAGAGCTGGTCGAAGTAGGTCAGATACGTGGCGACGTCGGCGTTCCCGTGGACGGGGACGGCAGGAGCATCCACCCCCAGCTTCGCAGCAAGAGCGTTCCCGCGCGTCACCAAAGATCGGAACATACGCTCCCGCTGCTGCGTCAAGACCCGTGCCGCCACCGCGCTCTGCTCAGCCTCCTCGACCCTCTCCACAACAGGGGCCACCTGCGCATTCAGCTCCTGCATGTCTGCCATCAGGGCTGTGAGGTCCTGCTCCGAGCGCTCGAGGGCCTGTTCCGTGCGGAGATTAGCGTCCTTGGCGCGCTTCAGCGAGGATTTCAAGTTGGCGTTCCACTCCTCCAGCTGGCGAATGCGCTTGCCGAGCTCTCTGCGCTTTTTCTGGAAGCCGTCCTCCTGCTTCTTGAACTTCCCAGCATACTCCCGGGAGACGGCCTGTGTGACAGCAGTGCGGTACTCTTTTTGCTTGGTGAGGGCCTCCGCCTCCTTTTTCTTCTCGGCAAGCTTTTGGTTGGCCTTCTCCACAAGCTCCCGGTGCCGCTCCACCTCCTTGTCGTGCTTGCCCATGGCCTCAGCCAAGCTGCTCTCGCGGGACTCCAAGGCCTCACTCTCTGTTCATGTCTGTTTCCGCCTGCTCCAGTTTCTCCTCACGCTTGAGCACCTCAGCTTCGCGTGTCGTCATGGCCTGCTCGCGAGCCTCCAGCGACAGACGATGCTGCTCCAGAGACTTCCTCACCACCTCAGCTTCAGAAATTATCTTCTCCTCGCGGCTGGCCAGCTCCTTGCGCTGGTCGGCGAGGGAGGTCTCGATAGCCGCTCGGTCGGAGGCTGCAGCCTGGCGCTCCGCCACAGCCGCCTCCCGATCCTCTGCAGCCGCCTTGCGTTCCGCCTGGACCGGCGCCAAGGCCTCTTGCGCCTCGCGCTCCGCGTTCTCGCGGATCTCCTGGGCCTGCCGCGTCGCCTCGTCGCGCTGCGCCTGAAGAGCTTGGTCGTCAGGGCCACTCCGCCGCCTGACTTCGAAGAAGCGGGCCCAGTCAGCAGCAAGGGCGTCGTACCTCCTGCCAAGCTCCGCCTCCTCAAGGGCAAGTTGGGTTCTAGCCCGTCTAGGGTGCCCCTCACCAAACGGAGGGCAGCTTGGCGGCGCGCCGCTCCGGCTCCGGTCGCTCAAGACCAAGGCCCAAGAGCCCTCACGTGGCGCACGTCCTCCCCCCAGCGCCAGCCTCTGGTGCTGAAAGCACAGTGCTTGGACCAGGGTCAACGGGGCCACGGAGCGGGCCCCCACCGTCTTGTGCGTCGTTGTTCTCCACGACGACCTCCTCGTGGGCCTCGGGGGCTGGCGAGGGAGGCCTAGCCACCAGTGGCTCAACCGCAGCCTCGCCTGCTGCGGCCTCAGAAGAAGTGGCCTCCCCCTCAGGCTCGGAATTTGGAGGGGGCGGCGGAGGAGTTCCCTCCTCCATCTCGACGTCGGCGCCTCCCGGCCTGTGTGCTGGTCCCCGCCGTCTCCACGGCGGGTGTCTCTGGGGGCTCTGTGGAGCATCAGGGCGCGGCGGCGACGGAGCCTTCACCGCCTCCTCAATCTGACTCTCGGCAGGAGGTGGCGAGGCAGTTGCTTCTTCAAGGGGCGTCTCCCCCACAGGCCTCATGGCCTCGTCAACAGCCGGGCCCGTGGTGACTGTCACCACGGGCTCCTCAGTCTCTTCTCCAAGGGGCGCTGTAGGCCCCTCAACAACGGGCGTAGCGTCGCGCCGCACGTCCGCAGCCTTGCGGAGTCGGCGGCGCTTCGCATGAACCAGACCCCTGATAATCAAGACAGTGAGATCCTCGAGAAAGGCAAGAACTCTCGATAAGCAAGAACGAGTCAAGAAGAACAGTACTCACCCAGATGGCTTGGCGCGGGTGTCCACCCACACCTTGTTGGCAGAGCGCAGGCCTGTTGAGGCTCCAGCGCTGGGCTCCTCAGGGGCCGCCTCAGCTTTCCTCTTAAGAGGAGTGCTCTCCAGGCTTCTGGCGGCCCTGTCGTGGATGGCCTTGGTGCGGGGCTCGCACCGCTTTGCCGCGGCCTCCGGGCCGCTATCGTCCCGTCTTCGTCTTCTTCTTCTGTGGCCCGTCGTGACGGGGCCACCACAAAATCCTCGTCCACATCGGACGATATCTCCAGGATCTCCTCCTCAGGGGCCGCCTGCTTTGAAGAGCTCGCCTCCCCTGACGAGGGGTTGACTCCTCCTGTGGCGGCGTCAGCTTCGGCGTCTGAAGCAGCAGAGGACTCGCCAAACAAGTCTTCCTCCACCACAGGCGCCGCAGCCCCCTTCGCCTCTTCTCCCTCCAAGCCCTCTGGCGTGAACGTCGGCATCATCTCCAGAACTGCGAGGCGCTTCTTTGGAGTGAGCTGGTGGAGGGGCCTCAGGTGCTCAGTGCCCGGAACAGGGATCTCCGGGGCGATGAAGAGCGTGCCTAAGATGGAGGCGACGTCGTCTGGCGCGTGGGCGCTGAGGTGCAAGCGCATTGGATCTGCCGGGCCGGAGTACATCCACACCGGCTTCGTGTGCGCCTGGAGGGGAGCGATGCGCCGCCTCACGAAGTCCTCAGCGACCATCTGCCCCGTGAGGCCAGCCTCGCGGACGAGCTTCATGCGCGAGACCAAGTGGGCAATCTTCTGGTGCTGGAACTTCTCGCTGGACCAATTTGAGTTCTTCAGCGGCGGCGGCCTCAGGCTCATCGAAGAAGGCATTCCGCTCCTTGGCGTCGACGAGGACCCACTTCTGGCGGAAGTCCTCCACCTTCTTCGTCACCCTCGTAACGGCCTTGTCGCCATCCCACGACATGGGGATGTAGACGGCGCCCATCCCGTCTGCGATGCGGAAGACACGCACCCAGACCGCTCGCCGGGCGCGTGTTGCGGAGCGCGTAGAAGCTCCGGAAGAAGGCCACGGAGGCATCACTCCCAGATACGCCTCGCAGAGATAGGCGAAGATGGCGAGAATCAGGATGGAGTTGGGTGGAGGTGCAGGAGCTGGATCTGATAGAAAGCCAGCACCTCCGCAAAGGAAGGGAGAGAACGGCGGCACCAGCCGGCGAACAGCGTGTGGACGAAAATGGGGTACCACCCCGCCGCCAGCTTGCGAAGCGCGCCGCCTTGACGCCGCTGGCGCCATGCTCGTTATTCCTCCCGGCGACGAGGACCTTCAGCCTATCCAGCGCCTCCGCTGTGGAGACGCGAGTGCGATGAGAGCCGGCGCAAGCTCCTCCTCCCGCTGCGCTTCAGCGGAGGCCTCCACCATCGCCGCCTTGCCTTCTTGGGGCCCATGGCTCGCGAAGGAAGGGCGGCGGAAAGCTCGGAGAAGAACGGAAATCGCCGGAGTAGTGGAGCACCGGAGGTGTATGCAAGAAGGAAAGGCGTAAATGCGGCGGAACTGCTGCCGGCACAGCCGCGGCAGCCTTTATATCACTCAGAGCGGTTTCGAGGCGTCGTGGGTCCCGCCACGACGCCCACCTCCTCCGGAGAAGCCGAGACGCACCAACGCTCGCCACGTGTCTCGGGCCGGCCGGACACTTTGGGCCATGACGCTTCGCCTGCGCCCCCTGGACCGCGTCGTGCCCGTCATGGGCCCGGGGGCTACTGTCAGCCCAGTAAGAACCAGGGTGTACTGGGCCAGGCCTCTATAACCCTCAACACTCGGCGTGTGAATCTCGCTAAGGACCAGGTCTGCAAGCCTGGGGAGCCCGCGGGGCAGATCGCCTCGCGGAGGCCTGAGGGGCAGCTAGGGCCTGGAGCCTTACTCCGCTGCTCCTCTCCAAGGAAGTTTTCCCTGAAGGGAAGTCAACGCAGAATCCTCCACAGGGGCGTTCCCGCCCACGCGAGGGTTCCTTCACTGTAAAGCAAGCTCTGCGGAGCGCACATGGCTTCCGCAGCGGCCGCAGAGTGACCGCGCCTCTGCGCAGGTGACGACGGAGCTACTGTCCACTTTGGTGATAAAGGAGTCAACAAAGCAGGGGCAACGGCGCAGACCACCAAGCTTTCCTCTTTGGTGATAAGGGAGCAGGCCGGCGCTACGCGCCAAACGCGACGTCACCGTGGGGACTTCCCCGCTCCTCTGCGGCAGCAGCTGGCCGTCCTGGATGGACGGCGGCCTCTCTGCTGCGGCCTCAGCTTTTGTGCCCATGGACCGCGCTCATGGACGCCCAAGCAGCGGTGCACCGTGCTCCCGACCGTTGTCGCCATGTGGTAGCCCTCCGCTGCACAAGGACAGGGAGGAGGCCCGGGGCGCCTATAAAGGAGCTGGTGCACCACCCTAAGGGGATCGAACACATTTTACTCCTAGTCTAGCTACTTGCGCGCAAGGGAAGAGAAGACAGTAGTTTCCCTCCCCTTGTACGCCATTGCCACAACTGTGCCTCGGCAAGCACGCTGTACTGTAACCTCTACAAGCAGCAATACAGACAGGCAGGACGTAGCGGTTTTACCTCCACAAGAGGGCCGTGAACCTGGGTACGCGCCGTGTCTCTTCTGCCGTGATGTCCCTCCTCAGGCACGACGAGCAGCGTCGCCGCGCCGGATGAGGGTTGATTGACGTCGTGTTCAGCCCCTTACACGAACTCTCTTCGCGAGTGTGACTGCCCTGTTTCGTGGGAGTCATT